>VDFB02220115.1:13258-169280 GCA_007258455.2 Sequoia sempervirens
AATTAGTTAACAAAATGAAATTAAACTAAATTAATCTAATACTAAAACAAAATTTAAAATAAAACAGTAGGTACAATAAAATTAAAATCTAATCTAAAATTAAAAAAAAATCTAATCCTAAAGTGTAATTCTAATTTAAATTAATAAAGTTAAAAAATCTAAAGTAAAAAATCTAATTTAAATTAACAAAGTTAAAGAATCTACTTTAAATTAACAAAGTTTAAAAAAATCTAATTTGAATTTTAGAAACTAAAAAAATCTAATTTAAAAATATAAATAAAAGACTAAACCAAACTAACTAAAAACTAAACTAAATTAAGATTAAAAACTAAATTAGAATTAAAAACTAAACTAAATTAAAAACTAAAAATTAAAAACTAAATTAAAAACATGCATAAAAATCTTCAAATTTGATTTCTAAAAAATCTGTTTATAATGAGTAGACAAAAACAGAAACCCAGAAATTTTTTGAAGCAAAAAATAAAACCCAGAAATCGTTTTTTGATCCAGCAAGTAGAAGATGAAAAAATAATTTTTTTAAACCTTTAGCTAGGTGAAAAAATGACGCGCGATGGTTTCTGTGCAGCTATTTTCTTCAGATCCATGAGAGAAATCAAAAGACTGAAAAATACCCAGATTGGATTTCGACCCTGGCTACAAAACCCAGAAATTGTTTTTCCTAAAACTGAGTGGAAGATGGATTTATGAAGCAAAAATAAAAACTAAATAAAAAACTAAATGAAAAACTAAATTAAAAACTAAATTAAAAACTAAATTAAAAACTAAACTAAATTAAAAACTAAAAATTAAAAACGGTGGGCGCCAAAATGTATAACTGAAAATATGTTATACTTCTGTGAATCCTTGCATGCGAGGATACTCAATAATGAGTCCTTGCAAATCAATTCACAGCTCTCTATCCGAGAAGAGCAGGGATTGATATTGTGGCCCTCAGATTAACCCAGTTACCCCTGCAAATACAGTCTCGGAACGAGAGATTCAAAGAGGAGAAGCAAGAATGTTAATCTCCATGAATCTTGTTCTTGCAATGCAATAATGAAAACTAATCTAAATGACTGTTAAATGCAATAAACAAAACTAATTTATTGAAATGAAAATTGATCTACATGCAATGTCATAAATAAATTACTTTGCAAATTAATCTACTATGAAGATTAAGCTAAAATGTAATATTAAACTATATGCTCTAAAACTAAGATGCTTATAAAATCAAACTAATGTGTAATCTCAAGAAAATTTGTAGCATAAGTCCGATGTAAAAATTCGTGATCTTTTTTTGAAATAAGAATGAGAGGGCTCATTTATAGGCAAAAGTGGAATTGAAGGCAAATTCAGAAGCAATGTGGGATAAATAGAAAAATAGAAACAAATCTTGATTGGAATTCTTTTTTAGTTTATTTCCCTTTTAAGCCCGATTTGTTTCCCTTTTTTCCATCACAAGATATTTTTGAGAGGATATTTCATTTATTTTATTTAATTTAAGACGATAATATCTCTTTTAATAAAATAAAATAAGATTATGTAATTTAGAAATGAATATTAATAAAATAAAATAAAATTATTTAATTAAAAATAGATTTAATTAAATAGCATCATTTTATTTAATTAATATTAACTTCAATTAAATAACATTATTTTATTTATTAAAAGGGATTTATTTCTTTTGATTAAATAAAATTAATGAAACATTCAAACCTTAGGGAAAATTGAAACATTTGAAATAGTTATGAATTGATTAAGAAATTTGATTTGAAAATGCGACAATCATTGATTGAAGTTGATGTTGAAAATTAAATAAATGGGGCTAAAGTCTAAGGTGACCATTTTAGGTTTGCATCTGAAACAACACAATAAAGATCCAAAATATCCATCGTACTGGTGATATTATTTTCAGAATTTTGTAAAAATAACAGGCTGTCATCAGCATAATGAGAATTAATTACAACAGTATTCTCAGAAATAGAAATCCTTGTGACCAACTTCATATCATGAGCACTTTGAAGTAAATAACCCAAAGCATCAGCCGTAAGGACATAGAGGTAAGGAGCAAGAGGACATCCTTGTCAAATAGATCACTGTAAGGGAAAAGGTTCTGTCATTATGTTATTGATAATAAGCTGAGCATTAGCATCTCTAAACAACATTTGAACATGAGCTCAAAGTTTAGGGCCAAAATCCAGCCATTCAAGCATTTTGAGAATAAAGCTCCAACGAATCCTGTCATAAGCTTTATCGAAATTGAGTTTAATCAAGATAGCATTTTGACCAGTTTGTTGAGCCCAATCACAGGTCTCCCATGCTAACATAAGGTTGTCAAGAATAAATCTGCCAGCAATAAACCCTGTTTGCTCAGCACGAACAATTCTTTGCACCACCGGCTTGATCCTAATGGCCAAGGCTTTTGCTATGATTTTGTAAGAAGTATTGAGAAGGGTGATAGGACGCCAACCAGAAATGGAGTCTTCATTTTTCCCTTTAGGTAGGAGTTTTCCCTTTAGGTAGGAGTTTGATTATGCCACTTACATTAACAATAGAGACTGATGATCCAGTTTTAATAGCTTCCATGTATAAGCCAATAAAAATAAATCCTTAATGTGATGCCACATAGCTTGGTAGAATTCCATAGGAAGACCATTGTTGCGGGGCTTTTGTGAGCCATTGAGATAGAGAGCCTTCTCAACTCTTCCAAAGATAGAGCTTCTGTCTAAGTATTATTGGTATGTCGAGAATCTATATTTTTAGGAATGTAAGCTTTAACCATATCCTCAAGGGACTCTTGAATATCTAGCCATTGGTCATCTTTAAAAGATTTTCATAAAATCTTTTAAAGATATTGCATATCTTAGAAGGATTAGAATGGAGAGTATTAACATCGTCCCTTATGACACTGATTCTTTCTTTTTTATGCTTGTAGTTGAGATAGCTAAAAAAGTATTTAGTGCCTTTATTTCCTTCTTTTATCCAATGCAATCTAGATATGATTTTAGCCCCTTGTCCTTTATAGTTATCAAGTTTACGCAATTGAGCTTCTGTGACAGCAATAGAAGTTTGAATTCTAATGTTACAAGGATCACTATTAAGAAGATTTCTAGCCTAAACCAGCTTGCTTTGAAGAGATTTTTCCTCACGTTTATGTTGTCTAGCCATTTTTTTGCCAAAAGAACGTAAGAAGTTAGTACATTGAGCAATGGCCTGACACCACCAGTCAATCCAAGACTCCCCTTCATCTAGTTTAGAAAAGGAGTTCCAAATCCCCTCAAGCGCAGCAAGACAAGCAGGATTCTTTAGATGGGAAACATTGAGCTTGAAAGGAAGAGAGTGGTCAATATTTGGAGTTTGATCTAAACTTATGTTGCAAAATATGGGATAATGATCAGAAAGTGTAGCAGCAAGGTCCACTTGAACATATAATCCCGTCGGATCTTGAACCAAAGGTAAGCTGGGGGAAATATAAAATCTATCCAACCTGCTCAACTTCCTGTCCTCTCCCATTCTACAATTAGACCATGTAAACCAATTATTTGACTGACTAGAAAGCTTTTCATGAATAGGGTCCATCACTCCCAAAGAGTTTCGACAAAATAACCAACTGTCAAACTCTGCAGGGCTAAGGTTAAATTGTCTAAACCAGCTGCGATCATGAGGGTGTTCGACCATATTGAAATCGCCTCCTAAAATCCTATCAGCATTGGGAAGGTTATGAGACATCCAATTCCAAAGCTCGATTCGGTCTTTAGCAAGATTGGGAGCATAAATAGAACAAAACCCAATGAGCTGGTTATTAACAAAAGTGAGGGCCCAAACACAGCTATGAGAGGGCTCCTCACCTCTACTAATAACATGCTTAGCAACCCATGGAGCAAGTCCAATTACAGCGCCACCCTTTCCATCAATATGTGATGTATGCAAGAAGCTAGCATCTCTCCAAATATTGTTTAACGATGCCTCAAGCTTAATACTGCTGACTTTAACTTCTTGGAGGAAAAGTACATCCGGTTGCCATTTCATGACCATATTCTTCACTTTGTACTTGCGAGGAGGGAGGGAAATCCCTCGCACATTCCAAGAGAGGATTCTATAATTCATGAGGAGAAGGCGAAGGGTCCTCGACTGATGGCAATGCACTGAAGCTATTAGCAAGAGTCAGTTCAGAATCCTTGACTTCACGGTCTTTAGAGGTGGAAGAAGGAGATTTGGATCGATGGCGGGAGAAAGAGGAAGGGGGAGAAGATTCTCAAGAATGCAGTTGAGGAAAGGAATGGCAGGGAGAGGAAGGAGAATTGTGGGCGCTAGGAGAAGAGGGGGAAGAAACAGGATTGGAAGAGACGGGTGGCTCTTTCCTTTTTCTAACTACAGTCCAGCCATCAGCCATGACAACATCCTTAAAAGAAGGGGCAGATACCTCATGTGCTTCAGATGGAATGTTGGAGGGAGAGGAGGAAATGGGTGAATTCTGTGTGGGGGGGGGAAGAATGACGATTGATGGAAGGAAGCAGCGCATGACTCGGAGAGGACAGGTGGCTATCAGTTGGTGCAGAACTAGAGGTAGGCTGAGTTAACTTGTTTCTCCTGATAGGACAATCGCAGATCAAATGGCCTTCTTTCCGATAGTAAAAACATGCATTTGGCTTATTCAGATAAACAAGTGGCTGATCTATTACGAAACCTGGGCCGATAAGTCTAATGTTTTCTGGCAATGGTTTGGTTAGATCTACTTCCACATAGGCTCTAGGATGAACTCTTAAGCTTGAAAACTTGTCTGAACTGTGTTTGCACCAGATTACTTTGCCCAACTGAGCAACAATAACCTTTAGAAATGGTCTAAAAGCCAAATTGAGAAAAGGAAGCTCGACCCACATAGGGTAATGTGAGCGAGACGGCCCCTCAGGATGAAAATTGAAAGTCCAGGCTTGCAGATAACAGATTTGACCACAGATGACCCATGTACCGTATTGCAAAACAGTTTGGGCATGTTCTTCTGATTTAATGTTTCTGATGCATCCACAGCCAAAGTAGTGGAGAACCAAAACAAGGATTCTGACGACTTAATGCCAGACGACCACTCAGGTAAAACTCTTGAAATACAACTACCTAATGACATTGTAACTCAGGTTGAGTATTTGTCAATGAACAATTTTGATTTAATTCTTTTGAGGGTGTCTATTTCATGTATATTGAATCAAAGTTGGTTCACCTTATGCTACATTTTTAACAAGTTTAGAGAAAGTTTATAGTGGACAGGTCTTAGTGGACAAGTCTTGTTATTGTTTCATTATAAATGAAAAAATAATGTTAAATATCAATGATGTAGTTAAATTTGATGATTGCATGATAATATGAATACTTTTAATCATAAAATACAATCATGTGTGTGTGTGTGTTATTGTAAACATATATGTTTTACATACATATACATAATACATATGCATATACAGATCCGTAAGTATTTATATGTGTATATATGAATACATATATATATAAATATATATGCATAACATATACATATATATTTTTATATACATACATGTGTATATATGTATATGCATATATACATTTATGTACATACATACATATCATTCTAACCCTAAATTTTTCATATATATATAAATTTTTTATTTTTTGTTTCAACTATAAACTATTCCAATGTATAAGGGTAAATATTGAAAGAAAAATGATAAAAATGTATGCATTTTTGTATCTCTTATTTTGCATCTTGCTTGTAAATATTGTTTAGAACAACTTCTTCCATTTTCTCTTTGCAAGTTCTATAATATTCCTATTAGCTCATCCTCATAATCTTAATACCTCTATTGCTTTATTTACCCATGGTAAGCTAGTACCTTTCACATCCTCATATCACTTACACATCACAACACACACTAGTAGAAAGCCTTTAAGATTATTTTTTGTATTTAATAAGGCATAGATCAACTTAGGTTATGGTCACACTCATCCAAAATTTTAATGATTAAAATAAGGTGGACATAAATCAAATAGGAGTGTGATTAAGATAGGCTCCTAAGTAGTCCCAATAGTTTTTCATTATATGCATCTTCAAGTTGATTTTTTTCTCATGAAAACATTAAATTCTAGATATACAAGGACAATGAACACCTATAAATCATTGTGATACTTTTCTCAAATTTAAAAGTATTTTTTTTAGGACATGACCAAACTATTCCTATTTGAGAAAATTTCTAGATTTGATTGTGTTGCGTTTATGAATCACGTTGTGTGATTTGAAATGATGAAAAAACATCGACACAATCAAATCCAGAAATTTTCTCAAACAACAAATTGGATTGTGAAAATTTATATCTTTAATCAAACTATTCCTATCATCACCACAACTCGAATGCCACCACAACTATCCCAAAAATGAACTATTATGCATTGCATTGTATTCTAAGTGCTTTATTTTTTCTACCCATGGAAACTATCATAGCTCTATCATTCTCGTATCAAAGCTAAATTACAATCACCTATAGCTTTCTATATCAATCTACGCATTCTAGCCTACTATTCTTCTTCAACCTATTGACCTTCAAAATCATGGGCTTGATTCATTTTTCTCTTGTTTTAATATTTCATTTTATAAGAAAATTTATTCTATGTTCTATGTTTTTGATAAAGTAAGCAACATTTACAGGGTGTTGTACCCTTTACACAGAAAGCCCTTAGGGCCAAAAAGAAGCTAGTTCAAACCAAGAGTGAACTAGGAAAATAGGGCAGGCCACACACATACACAACTAATAGACAGTTGTCGAACAACAGATGAGGACTAGACAACCCCAGAATTTGAGGGGACTAGTCTGACTCCCTTAACCCTAGGCCGTGAAGTTGCGACAGATTTTGGGAGTCCCTTCTTCTTTCTCAGCACAACGGACCAGGAAGACTTAGAATCAAAGTCCCCCGAGCAAGGTGCAAGAAGCGGATCTGCATTTTCCACCAAGGGCAAAGAGCCACCACACAGCAAGGGAGACGACAGCGCAAAAGAGGACACAAGAGCAAATGAAGTACCAACAGAGACATCCAATGAGGATCGGGCAGGTTCAGCCTGAACAATGGCAGCAGTTTGAGGCAACAGTGCTTCCATGGAAGGCATATCCAAAACAGACTCCTGAGAAGACTCAGTAGAGTCCTCTTCTGTGGAAGAAACTTTCAAAGGAGGGGAACCCACCGTGAGATGATTCGCAAGAGCATCCTTCCACCAAGTAACAACACTTTTGCAGTGGGCAAGAGGGAAACCAGAGGCCAAATGGCCCATAGAGAAGCACCTCCTACACCGAAATGGGAGGCCCTCATAGTCCAAGAGCTGCTTCCAAGGTTGTCCTCTATCAATAAGACTACATCACCATGGAGAGGTTTGGAGATGTCCAAATCAACTAAAACATGAGCTATCGTAGTATGCCCAAGCTCCCAAGTCATAGAGTCCACCATCAAAAGGCATCCAATGGTGTTTCCAATAGCTTCATAACATGAATCCTCCTAGAACTGGAGAGGGAGACTCAGAAAATAGACCCAAATTGGTCTGGTATTCAGCGGCTCTGCAAGAGGATTGAAAGAGCGAGACCAAGGTCTGATGGACATCAAATGAAAACCCCACATCCACCCCCAGTCCAACACACTGTCATGCTCTATGGATGAGGCGAAGGTTGCAACAAAGAACCCCCTTGCGTTGGGATAGAGCTCAATCTGTCCAAAGACAAAAGGATTCCAAGAGACGGAAACCTAGTCGTGGACATTAGGAAGGGAGGGCCACAAGCCGTTAAACCTGCAAAACACACCCTGCTTCAAATAGCAATCCTCATTCTCAACAACCTCTGGTCCACAGACCACTACAAGGGAAATACGAGCACAAGGAAAAGGCCAAACTCGAGCTAGAGCAAGAGATCGAGCACCTCTAGTAGCCTTAAAGAAGGACTTCACCTAGCCTGAAGAAGGAATCAGAGTAGGAGGCAGTACAATAGAAGAATCTCGCACAGCAAGCTCACCATTCAAAAACCCTTCCACACAAGTTGTCCCCTATAGAGACCCATCCAAAGGAAACCACCCAACACTGTTACATAGGATAGGAGCTTGTTTAACGTCGTCAACACAACAACCGTCTAGCACAACATCATCAAATAAAGGAGGAGAGGGATCAAAGCCCCCGAAAACTCGCCCTGCTATAACCTGTGCACAACTCAAAGAAGATCGTTGCATGTCGCTCAGAGGAATCCCGCTTGGAGACATTATTTTGAATAGCAAAAATTCTATGTTCTATGTTAAAAACCCAACTATTTAATAATTTTTTTAGGGAATGAATGTAGCATGTTCTTAGGAAAACATGCATAGTATTGGTAGCTTCGCTATTTTATTGAAAACATTAAATTTATATTATGTATTTTCTTTCATACATTGAGGTTTGAAATACACTTTACACATAGAAATTGATATAAAATGATATTCAACTAATCCATTTCTAACTAGTACTAATCCAAAAATCAACATTTTGAACACAATAGAACTGAAAAGTCCATTTCTAACAGAGGCACACCAACATATCTCAACAAAACTCAAGGTCCAGGTTTGAATCTCAAGGCCACCAAAAATCCCAAACATACATCTACACGTAAGCAGATTTAATCAGGCATACGTGCCTTCCCCCGTCTGATTAGCAGACCCCTGAGAAATCTCAGCAATAGGACCAGATCTCTTCCAAAACTGAATGAAGAAGAAACCCATAGAAATCCCTGCTATGACAACCAAAAAAACTCCCACATTATAAGACGTCACAACCAACATGAGAATATATCCCATTCCTGCATTAACTGTAAAGACCACCGTTTCAGCGATACTAGTCGCCAAACTTCTTGTACCCAAACTTTTGTTGTTATTCCTATCATGATTAAGGGCCTCAATCCAATTCCTAACATATGTGAGGGTTTGGTGGAACAAGGCCAGAGCAAATAGGGCCACCATTGAGATTAAGTATTTGGCTAGTGTGTGTGGAGACCATCCAGGGAACATGAGCTTCACTCTTTTTCCCCAGTAGAAAGTCATTTGCATGCCCATATCTGCTGAGCTACTATTCTTCTCAGGTATGTTCATGTCTGGATCCATTCAAACTCAACAGATTGTGGTTCAATAAGATTTTATTGCTTCTGGATTAAATTGTGTGTTTGTTTTTTAACCAAGCTTTTTGCATCTTGATGATGAATCGTGGAATGTGATTCACAACATTGACCAAAAAACAAGCACACAGCTTAATCCAGAAACAACAAACTCTTATAAATATAAAGTGTGAAAATCTAATGTCTTAGATTGTGATTCAGTTAGTTTTCTTTTGTGGGTGTTGTTGAATATGGGCAATTCTCAGGTAATCAAACATTCATCATGGCACTATAGAGTCGTCACCTGTCATGAGAGGTTTTGCAAATCATATTGGATTATTATATACTGGAGTATGTTCTCCCTTGTATAGAGAGACAGAGAGAGAGAGACCTCACAAGTTAATTAGCCGATAGGCTCTTTATTGTGGGCTTGCCCACCGAAAAAGTCTCACGCTTGAGAGAAATTCTCATGGAACCGGAATTTGCTGGCCGGAATCACTAGAACTGTCTCACGTCGGTAAATCTCGTTAGTAAATCTCGCCATGCTGAAAAATCTCTTCATTGCTAGAAAATCTCACTGATCTCCAAATAAAGCAAACCTCCATAGCCCTCAAACTCAGATATTTTCAAATCTACTTTCATTTATGGTGAATAGATTGAAGCAATAACTCAAAGCAAATAAGTTTCTATTCGTCACATTTTAAAAACATTCTGCCGTGGTAGGGTTTCGTAAACCTGTCTTGCTTGGGAAAATCTTTGGATTCGAAGATTCTTTGTCAGCAGTTTGTCGGTGGTGGATGGATTACTCATGCATGTGATCGCTTAGTCAGTGCGTTGTGAATCTTTTATCGCCTTTTCATTCTATGTTTGCAGCTGATGAGAAAAATTTGGTGCGCTATGTCTTCCTGCCTAGATTCATTCAATTATTCGATGAGACAGGGGTTTGCATGTTAAGAAGATTTACGCTAAAGACAAACCCCTTTCCAAATGGACCAAACCTGATGTGGAGGATTTTGTCCAATCAGATCATTTCTATGGCCCTCAGGTGTTTTAACTCGTTAGGGTTTGGCTTCTTTCAGGTTATATTTTTTGTGTATGGCTTAGGGTTTTTTTCTTTTTCTTTTGTGTTGTTTTCATATTAACTGCTGCAGCTGACGAGACAAGCTACGAAGATATCTGCCGTTGGGAGCTTGGTCAGGGCCATTTCTACTGCTGGGGTTGCAATGAAGTATTCCAAAAACGGAATAGGTATGTTTGACTGTTTCAGTTAAATGAATGATAAATGCATTTTCCATGGTAAACTATGGGGGAGTTTTGTGCTTAAATTCCTTATGTTAAATGAATGATACACGCATTCTCCTTTGTAAGTAATGGGTGTGTTTTGTTCTACGAGAGATAATTATGATATCCACCTAGGATTGGCACATTGTTTGTCAGTAGTTGTTTGGAAACCATCCAAAGAAAGATCCAATGGCTTATCTGTTGTTTCTTTGGTTTTCTCATTGACAAATTTGTCCTCTGTTTCGGCTCTATTTCTGATTGAGTTTTAGTTGTATGATGAAGTAAATTGTTATTTGGATCCGCGATAAGAAAAAAGCATCTATAGTAGATGTCAAGGAAAAATAGAGAGTTGAATCAAGTTTCGAGATGTACTTTGTACTACGTTGTACATCATATGTAAATCAAAATTGTGCCCAAGAATCAATATCAATTTCATCATAAAAGCCTATCTATGTCTCCAAGGACCCAAGTGCACTATAAGTTGAAGGAGTATGGTTGCTTCTATTGCCTTGGTCCTCTCCATAGCTGAATGCTCCTAAAATCCATATTCAAATATGCAAGCATCCACATTAGGCTCTGTCATCTCAATTGGCAATCCATTATCATTATCATGTCATCATAAGCACATATCCCATGAGGTCTTGATAGGTACATGGATGAAGCTGGGTATAAAAGGTGAAGATTAGAATGGACATACATAAGTTTATCTATCCTTTTTCTCTTAACATATTATGCTTTTTTGAATGAAGGCCTACTTAACTTTGATTTTGCTTTCAGAAAGAGGCACTGCTCACCTATGAAATTTATATTTTATTTATTGGTAAATTCCTTGGTGTGGTAGTGGGGTTAGTGTCTTTAGGCTAGGTGCCATGACTGATGGGTATCTCTTCTGTCATGTTCACTATGGGTATCTCTTCTGTCAAGTTCACTAGTACTTGCAATTGATCTTGTTGAATGTTGTATTTTACACCTTGAATTGGATATGGTAGTTTACCCAATAAAACATCAATGTTTTGTACTTTGAAGTTTGATGTATGTAACAAGTCTCTTTGGAATTTGAACATGGGTTCCTGCTAGGAACACCCTTGTGATTTATGATTTAATTTATTTCCTTTTGACATCTATAAAGCAAATATTATATAAAACAATTGAAGTTTAATATAGATTTTATATAGAATTTTTAATAAATCATAAAAAATAACATGAATTTCACTTTTTTAGTTTGGCAACCAAGTGTCTAAGCAAATATAATAGACTACAATATCTAAGATAGGAAACATGTGGCAGCGTTTGTAGGTAGGACTTGCTTGTCCCGTACAGTGTGCACTCCTTGATTCTAGCAGAATCCTCTCTAGATTGATAGTACCTGTCAATGTGTGCTTGCCATGCTTGGTTCACTTCCATCATCTAACAATGGTTTCTTATGAAACAACCTTGGATTAAGCATCAATGTAATGACATGAAAAGGACTATGGAGCATCCTCCACCACTTATCACTACATGTTCAAACCAAGTCTTTTGTCATTCCATCAAATGAGGGATACCCATCCCTTGTCAAGGCATCTAGCCTCTCCCTTATTTGGTCAAGGTTCTTGGAAACACCTCCCATGTATGATCAGTCACTATAAAATAAATGAATGAGCTTAAAAAATAGGATAGCAAATTGTTGAAGATCATTTTTTCGTTGTAGGAGCAAACTTAAAGCAATGTCATATCAAATTGGCTGTTTCATTAAATGCAGAGATAAGACTGCCTAGACGAATCCATCTTTTTCCAGCATATTGATGCCACCATCTCTGTGAGTGATTGCTTCATTTTTTGTAATTTTCTCAAATACAATGAAGTGTGAAGTAAAGTGTGTTTCCTATATATTGCTTAGCAAGTGGACTTCAAATTAGGTTTGACATTTGTTTTTTTAGGTACTTATAGGGTTCTTAATATTTAGGAGCTTTTAATTTTGATAAAATTATTCACTTTCTTTATTTTTTAAAGAAAGTTTACGTTATTTTTCAATTTTTTGCTTGTATGTGCCATATTATGCACTTTCAGTCATTGCAACTACTGCATTGTTGTGTTGTTTTAATAATTGTTTTTAGGTGTCTTCTAGGATTTTAAATGTGCTAGAGACATTAATTGTATTTAGGAACGTATACTTCTCTTAAAGTGTGATTTATATAATTTTATTCTACTGGCTCATGTGTGATGCTTTAGGAATTTTCTTTTGTTGTAGTGGCCTCACAAGAGTTGTTGCAACTACAGAAAATGCAGGACACAATGTCTGGCCATTCAAACATGCAATGTCTATCATGGATGGTTCAGATGCTCAACAATCTTGAGCCACTGGTGTTTCCCACTGCCACAATGATGATGAAGTCAAATTAGCTTTTGCTTCTATTCTCTATCTTTAATTATCTTTTTCAAAGCACTACCTACTTCAAACGGTGATTTTTTCTATTTTTCTTGTGTCAAACTCTACCTGCCATCAGGCCTTGAATAACATATTTGTATGTTGATATGAATCATATGTTTAGTCTTGGCTTGGTTTTGTGCTTTCTGATGCTGTAGCAAATTGCTGTTTGGAATTGTTGATGGTAATTCTAAGGTCAAGGTTTTCGCAAATCCTAAGAAAACCCTTTAGTGATAAGCATCTATTTGGGTCATTTCAACTCTATTGTAATGATGTTGTTTAGCAGGCATATGCTCCTTGGGACAGTAGGATGGTACCATCCAAATGCCTCATTCTATGGCACAAAAGAGGGCTTGAAATATTCCAGCATACTGTATTCTATTGACAACATAAAACTGGATTACACAGATAGATTTCAGCATGCTACCTTACCAAATCTGCAACACATGTAATGATCTGCAAACAATTCTCCAAAATTGATTCACTGTGTACTGTATATAGCTGTGACAGATTACCAGATACTTGCCAAAAATGAAGAAAGAAAATACCTTTAGCACAGTTGCAGCCCCTGGATGAGACTCTAGAAGGGAGCCAAAGGGGTTTCATCCTCTACTTCCAAAAATTATAACAGCAAAAGAGCAGGGACTTCTACTAGCCAAATGCCTCATTTTATGGCACAAAAGAGGGTTTGAAATATCCTTTTTCTAAAATTCCCAAAAATTTCCACTGAAATATTATTTTTAAATTTTTTTTGACAAATGTTTGATAAAATGCCAACCGACCAATCACTGCAAAATTCCAACTATTTTGCATATTTTTGCAATTATTTGACAAAATGACAATGGAGATAACAATGCACCAACTGATACTGCATTTACCAGATCATATGGAAAAACCATATCTGTTCTATATAAAAATAAATCAGACATTATAGTATCTGAAATTCTAATACAATTTACTAAAATCAGCAGCTCCACAAACACTTATAACTAGAAATCTAAAATATACATATAATATTCTGACCTTTAAACAATAAATTGGGTTTCATAGTTGATAGAAATATTGAAAAGTATCGTATAAATTTGAATATTATGATGACTGCTCCCTTACATACCTATACAGCCTGCTGCAACTTTAGAAACGGTCACGGTTCATCCAAAGGAGGCCACATCTCACTTGATTTGCCACACTTAACCCATTAAGCCATTAGAAAAATCCCAGACCTTCATTGCATGTAGTTTGAGTATGAGCTCTGCGGCATTCCTGATAAACAATTCAATTTGGTTGGCATATAAAATTATACTCCATCTAAGAGAGGAGTGATGTATTAATGAGGCGTTGAGTAGATTCGTAGCAGGGATCTACTTCCAACAACATTTCTACCACCTCTCTCATACAAGGCCTCTGTGCAGGAAGACTGCTGGTGGACAAGACTGAAATTTTAAGCACCTTCATCATCCCTTCCTCGCAGAATTTAGAAACCCTATCATCCAACACCTCAAATGCACTCTCTATGGAGAAAAATTTATGAGAGACACCCAATCAATAGTTCCCTTATTTTCTCCAAATTCATCCTCCATGGGCCGTTTTCCAGTCACAAGCTCCATTAGCACAACCCCAAACCTGTAAATGTTGCTCTTCTCACTCACTTTATATGTGTATGCATATTCTACAAATATTACACACAAACTTCATTCTAATGCCTAAAGAACAAAAAAGCTCAATTAAATTTCCCTAATGATATTGATTACTTATCTAGAGCAATGTAGCTATGGGTGCCTGCTATGACAGCTATAGAATTCCCTTTTCCACTGACTTCAAGGCATTTGGCAACACCAAAATCAGCTAAACATGGCTCCATGTCTTCATCCAACAATATGTTGTTGGATGTCATGTCTCTGTGAACAATAGTAGGAACACAGTCATGATGTAGGTAGGCCAGCCCATAAGCTGTTCCCAGCAATATCTTATAGCGTGTTTTCCAATCTAAAGTTGAACCCATATTCTCCTTATGCAATCTGTTCCACAAACTGCCATTTTCCATGTATTCATATACAATTAGCTTTGAGTATCTGTTGGACAAGTAGCAATACAACTTAACTATATTTATGTGCCTAATACATCCCAATGTTTCCAGCTCCATCTCAAATTGGTGGTTTCTCAACGCTTCCTCTCTTGAATGATTGAGTTTCACAGTGTTAGCATTGCATAGTTGCTTCACTACAATTTTTTCCCCATTACTTAATTCTCCTTTGTAGACCTTTCCAGACCCGCCACTGCCTATTATGTTCTCTTCCTTTAGGCAATGAAGAATGTCATCCTCGGTGCATGTAACCCTCTGAAAGGACTTGAGATCCCAAGATAGGGATTCAGGTGCTTTGTACCTTTTTTTGCATAACACCCAACCTATTACAAAAATGATCACTGCAGCTACAAAGATAAAGCTTGCAATTAGGATTTTGGCATGGTATCCTGCTCTAGAAGAAGAAGCAGCTGCAACACATGGGTTTAAAAAAACTGAATTGGCTTTATTCGCACAAAGCCCCTTATTTCCAGAAAAGCTATTCTTGCCTAAAAGACTAATCAACTGTGTTGGCACTGGCCTTGTCAACTGATTGTTGGAAAAATCTAGTAAGCTTAGCTACAATGCAGAAAGAGTATTTGGAATCTGACCACTGAGTTGGTTATTGGAGAGATTCAGAGAATTGAGAACTTGTATGGATCAAAACGATTCAGGAATAGAACCATTCAGTTTGTTTCCTGCAAGATTAAAAATGACTTCATTTTTTTTACTTCCAATTTTCAAATTATACATCTTAAACTATTACGATGTTGAATTTTTAGGGAAGAGTTACTTATGTTTATGCTCATCAAATTTTTTTTTTGACATCTAGCTAACTTCCCTATTTGTTTGCTTCACTGAACAATTTCTGCACCTGTCTGTAGCTTGGTTGGCAATCATCATCTGATTTTGCAAAGCTTTGGGAAAAAGGTATTTCTATGTAGACAATTATCTGTGAAGAGTTGTATGTAGCACTTTCAATGAAATTTTTAAGTGTGCATATAAGTTTGAATGTTTGTTACTGTTTAGTTCACAATGAATGCAACTTTAACCTATTTAAACTTCCCAATTCAAGATTTGGCAGTGTTTGTGAAAGTGCAATTAGTCATTTAGATCAAAATGCTTAGATACTAAACTTGGTTATTTTATTTAAGATGTGTCATGTTGGCTAAATGTCAGTTATTTGATTACACATAATATGCCTCTTTGATGACTTCTGCATTTTCTGTGATATTTTTTAATAATCCATACTTCTTGTTTTGACAACCAATTTTTCTACATTGTGACTAAAACAAATTAAAGTTGTTGGTGCAGTATTCTTGAGAAATATTTGATCCAATTTCAGTTTGATGTTTGTTTAGTCTCTTGCATCAAAATTTGAATTCTATTTGTTGTCTACATATTTCAATAGGTTTGATTGATATTTCCAGAAAAAACATGATTGTTGATATTAAAATGAGCTACTTTCCAGAGGCTGATGTCATTTCAAATGAGCTTTATTTTGTTAAGTGATTTTGAGGTCTTCTTTTCAAAATATTCTCTAATGTTGAGAATATATAAATTCATCTGCTGTCATATTTAAGCTCTAATGTTCAGGTGAAACTATTGGTAGCAGGACTGATAAAGAGACCTTCCTAATTCCAAGACAGGTCTGTAGTTTGAACCCTAGCAGTGATATTAGAAGGCCCAACCTACAGCCTACCCGGTCATCTATTAAACAAGATATTGGCAGGTCTACCCTATATGGCTTCTTGGTCATCTATTAAAAACCAATGTTGTAAGAAATACAACAAGTTTGATCTTGGCTGCCTTTCTTATGATTTGTTTTCTATTTTTTTAAACTGATGTTTGTAGCCAGTTTTACATCCATTCAAATATTACCATGTATCTATCATCTATTTGTCTAAATGCTTGGCCTGGATTACCATGATAGAGCCTCCAATAAATTTTTCCCTATTTTACTAAATGATTTCATTATTTCCCACTTTGAATGTCTAAAACTCAGTGTTCTTTTTTATTAAATACAGAAACCAGAAGAACAATTTGCAAAATGGAGAGGAGCAACATAATTGAGAGCATTTAGATGCTAAACCCCATTCAAAAGTGTTTGACATTAATCTGAAATCATGGAAAACATTCAAATCAGTTAGTTAACTTTAATATTTAAAAACTATGTCAAACTAATTCACGTGTAGAAATACATCCATTCCTGGTAAAAAAAGATTCTATCCTTTGTGTAATTTCATTTGGAAGTTATTGTACTTTCTTCATCTTTTATTTTATTGTGGTTGATATTGTTTTTTGTATTAAATGAAAGCACATGTTTGCTTTCTCAGGGGAGATGTATGGTGAAGCCCCTACCCCAGTGTGAATAATTTGATTAACAAGGGTTTCCATTATGCCCTGTTCTCATTGAACTCTCATCACAGGACCACCTCTTTGTCTTCAGAAGTGTATATAGAAGAAATAATCAGAATTTCCAAGTACTTCATCACTTCATGGTAAATGGATCTCTTACTTAAATTGCTTGCTTTTGCAATATTTGTAGATGAGTACTGCACAACTTCCAGTTGGACCTCTACATGTTGGATTGCAACATCTGCTTGGTGGCCTATCATTAGTGGTATGGCACTCATAGTCACCTCCTACTGTCATAAATCATCAAGGCTACCTTTAATAGACTAGGCCTTTGCCATTTTCCATGCTTTACTACCATTGCTAATCTTTCTTTTCACAGAGTCTTGAGGACTATGAATGCATCTCATGACTGTGAATTGCCCTGAGCATATAGGTAATACTATTTGTGACAATCATTTGGCTAGTTTTAGGTTAATGCTACCTTGTAATCACCAATCTGCCCTTCCTCACAAGTCTGTTATTCATCATGCAATCTACTCCTCTGTTGTCTCTCATTCACAAACTCTGCCATGACAGTCAATAACTTCCCCTTCATGACCTTTGACTGTTCTTTTCATGACATTGAAAGTAGAATGATTCTCTTTGGTCATGATAGCTATCCTTTCCATATGACTGTCCCATGCTAACTCAATGATTGTCCTTCATTGCATCAATAATATGACTTTCATTGACTAATCTTGTTGTCTCATTGCCATCTTCAAGCATTCACAGTCAGGTCAAGTGAAAAAGCCTTCATTAAGCACAACTTACAAAGCACTGTCGTCAGACTATATTGATCATAAATTACAAGGACATTGACTATTACAGAATTGACTATCATAACCCACTGTCATTATACCAAATCATAAAGAGTTCATTGCCGGCCTCGCAGTCATTAGGATAATTCACAATACAAAAGTCTTCATGAACAGTCATTAGGACTGTTGTAAGGTGTTCACTTGTAAGGTATAGTCACAAAAGCTTTTTACTATCCTTACCATGTCTTTGACTGTTATACTAATAACTAAATATTCTTCAAAACTTCAAAACTGTCTTATTCACTTGATTTATACCCCTTCCTCATAGCATGATGTGGCTGCTTTGCAAGGTTAGAAAGAAAGAATGTTGTTGCCGGTGATGGTGCCATGAAAGACTGCCCTCAAGACCATTTTCTGCTCTCTTTTAAAATCTTTATGCACAGCCACTGTCCTCAATATGAACCCTCAATATGACTGCTCATCTTTATGGACCGTTGCCTCTAAAATGGATTGCACCTCTTTACTTTGACTCTATTCATTTGAAGTTTGAATTGCTCTTAAACGGTCCTCACTTGATAGCTGCTTAACTAGTGGACTATCTCTCTTTTGCTGTTCTTAAACTGTGATGTCAGTCCTTCCTATCCAATCAATGCATGTTGTCTGTCATAATGGAGAGTTCTGCTCTTTCTGACTATTCATTGCCCTTAATTTAGATCATGGCATCGTCCACATAGGACTATCATGGTCAAATAAGACTGTTTAACCTGAAAACCCTATATAGCTGCCCTTTTAATGGACATTCAAGACGATTGTCCTTTCAATATGACCAAGTCTTTTGGACTGTTACTTAGCATAACTATCATCAAAAGCTCCTGAGCTATCTTTCCATTATGGCTATATCACTTAACCATTGTAAACCTTCACATTCCTTTTCAAGACTGCCATCATATCTGCCCTCTTGAAGTCATTAACTTGACCACAATTACCATGCAGTGGGAGATATATTTGTAGCTTAAAAAAAGGGATTGTTATTGTATTACCAGCAGCGTACATAGATAACAACTTGTCTTGAGGATCACAGTTTGAAAGATAATCAATAAACTTGTAAATCTAATGAAAATATTACACAAATATAGAGTGGACAATTCTCTTCATGATGCATATTGCATACAACTTGATGAGCTGAAAAGTGCTAATCCAATAATTTTTTTACACCTTTTATTTTCTAGACCATTTATTCATCCATCTTAGAGCATTGACAAGCATGGAAGTCTCCCATGGACTATTTTTTCATGGATTTTTCACCCGTCACTGTGACTGCCTTTATGATTTTGTACAAATTACAATTTGAATTTTCCTTAGTCTTTTTCTGTAATTAGATCTACCAGTGTTTTAATTCTCAATATCAACAAGGTTTTTATTCCAAATAATACGATTACAAATGGATTTGTTGAAATGGTTTACATTCATCATTTCGTAGGTATGCATCAATATATGAGCAAAATGGGAGTTTTCAAACATGGCATGGACATACATCAAACATAAGGTACCATGTCAACACAAGATTGAAGACAAACCAATAGAAAAGAGGTTCCAGATTTTTAATTTATTTTATCCAAATTTGGATCATACTAAGGATTGGAGCAGCCCAAATAAAGAATTGAATCATACTATGTCATCACAAGATTGAATACAAACCAGTAGAAGAACAAGTTCGAGATTTTCAATTTATTTTATCTAAATTTGGATCATACTAAGGATTGGAGCAGCCCAATTAAAGAGTTGGATGTTGGACAACAAAATATTATGGAAGATTTCCTTCTCTAACATTATTTTTGTCAAGCTGTATTGCTCAACTTCAGTTCAAAGATCCATTGTAATTATTTAATTTTTCTGTACCTTTATTTTTCACTTTAATAAATTATCTTATTCCAATAAAAAAAATATGATGCCTTATTTTAGTGATATTGAATGTACAACCAAACCTTGCATGAGATAATTATTATTTATATATAAAAAAATGAACAATTATAATGTTTATTTTCAATATTATTGGGATATATTTATTTCTAATCAATTTAGCCACACATTTCATTTAAAAATAAGAAAGTAGAATTTATCATTTATAAATTTATTTTAGATGAAATATTAAAAAAATTTGAAAAAAAAATGCAACTCAGCTAACATACATACATATTTAGTTGAGGACTCATAATACTTTCACTTAAAACTCATATATTAATTGTTATCATATCTAATAATTTCAAAAAAAAAAATATAGTATTAATAAACTAGGCTTATATATTGTACGCATTAGTATGTAATTAAACATAATTGAATTTACAAAATAGTATTCAATAATTGAAGGTTAAAAATAATTGAACAAGACTCAAATTAAAGAAGTAAAAGCATAATGGGTCTTTGTTAAATTACAATATAATTTCAAATTCAGATTTATTAAAAAAAAAAGAAATAACATTCACATTTCAAATATATTTATCTTAAATAAATTATCTTTTTTTTGAAAAATTCCATCTAATATTCACGAAATAGTTACTTTATTTGAAAACAACAAACCTTCTCCTAAGAAAAGAGAGCTATCATTTATTTATTTATGGTCGAAACTATATTAAAGAAAATAATTATGATTTTATTTTAAATTTTGTGACAAATAATAATAAAAACCTAAAACAAAGAGAATGTAGATTGGTATAATTTTTTTAAGAGTTTCTAAGAAATTGTAAAAAGTTTAATGGAAATAATCTATCCATTAAACTGTAAAAAACCTCCAAAATTTCAATATTCAAGTAAAAGTTAAATAAATATTGATTTCCCAACTACATGGAAGCATTCTATTTCAATTTGCAATGTTTTATGTTAATTTGATGCAAAATTTTGGAACATCCTTAATGCAACATATAATTCAAAAAATATATTTTAATTTAACCAACACAAATATAAAAACAATCGGCGTAATCATTGCACCTCCTTCCGGTGCAATTGCTAGTTTAAACTTATCTTAAATCCAATAGGGAGATCGATGCCATTGCATTGTTTCATATAATTGTTACATTAACCATGGCTCCCAATTTTCTTGGAAAGGATGTTCTATGTCTATGCCTAGGTGAGAACAGCTATGTCGATGGACGATGTTGATTTGATTTATTTAGGGATGTCCACTTCAAGCATATTGAATTCAGGTTGAGTATTTGTCAATGAACAATTTTGATTTAGTTCTTTTGAGGGTGTCTATTTCATGTATATTGAATCAAAGTTGGTTTATCTTATGCTACATTTTCAACAAGTTTAGAAAAAGCTTATAGTGGATAGATCTTCTTATTGTTTCATTACAAATGGAAAAAATAATGTTAAATATCAATGATATAGTTAAATTTAATGGTTGCATGATAATATGAATACTTTTAATCATAAAATACAATCATATATATGTGTATATGTAAAACATATATACATATATGTTATACATATATATACAGGTCGATAAATATTTATATGTGTATCATTGATTTTTTAGTGGCTAATATTCGTCAATTGACTAATAGTTAAAATTTGCGAACCTAAAATTGGCTAATAGTTTGAGCTATAATGTCATTTGAATCGCTGCACTTTTATAAAATTTTATTATAATCTTACTTAAATCGCCAGAAAAATATTTTATTAAAAAATTTAACTCAAAAATTTGCTACAATATTCAATACATGATTAAATCAGATTCACCTAAATTTTATAAATTATGGTAGAAATCTATATTAATTCACCAATAGTATATCATAATTATTAGTTTCTTTAGGGCCATATTTCTAGTCTATAGTTTCCACCATTGATTTACTATAGATTAGATTAGATTGTATTGTAAATCAATGGTGGAAACTAAAGATTAGAAATATGGCCCTAAAGAAACTAATAATTATGATATACTATTAGTGAATTAATATAGATTTCTACCATAATTTATAAAATTTAGGTGAATTTGATCTAATCATGTATTGAATATTGTGGAAAATTTTTGAGTTAAATTTTTTAATAAAATATTTTTTTTTCGCGATTTAAGTAAGACTATAGTAAAATTTTGTAAAATGACAGTGTTTTTTATACAAAAGGCAAAAATCCCTTATTGGCCCTTATTGTATTCCATGAGGTAAAATGTACCTATGATCTATAATGCTCATAGGGCCCACAATTTTAGGTCTCATGAGAATTATAGATCATGAGTACATTTTACCCCTCAAAGTACGAGGATCATTAGATCAATAATCTAAAAGCAATTTTGGGCCCAATGAGAATTATATATCATGGGTACACTTTACTTTACAAAATATGAGGCTTTTTATTTTATATTTTAAAACAATGGTAGCAAGTAAATATTATAGTCTACCCGTTAAACCCATCGATAATTTCCACCCTTGGGCCCCTAATTTTCTATGAGAATTATTTTTAGATTGGATGGATTCACAATCATAATTAATGCCTTTTCCTATTATTTTTCAAGTTTCACCAAAACTTTTTACAAAATTTTAGTGATGTACAAAAATCACCAATAAAATTAATATTTTCTCAAAAAAGGAAAGATTCGCCAATAGAAATTAATATTTTTCCCCAAAAAAATGAAACATTCCCCAAGATATTATATCTTTTTTTTAGGGGGTTTTCTTAAAGATATCACTACTTTTCTTTCATATTGATAAGCATAAAACAACTAAGGAAGCTTGGATAAACTTGCTCAATTGTATGGAAAAATTGATGAGATTAGGGGATACAAATTTGATAATGATCTAGCTAATCAATGTAAAAAAAATACCAATAAAATTAATATTTTCTCAAAAAAAGGAAAGATTTGCCAATAGAAATTAATATTTTTTCCTAAAAAAATGAAACTTTATATCCTTTTTTTAGGGGGTTTTCTTAAAGATATCACTGCTTATCTTTCATATTGATAAGTGTAAAACAACTAAGGAAGCTTGGGATAAACTTGTTCAATTGTATGAAAAAATTGATGAGATTTAGGGGATACAAACTTGATAATGATCTCACTAATCAATGTAAAAAAAATCACCAATAAAATTAATATTTTCTCAAAAAAAAGAAAGATTCTCTAATAGAAATTAATATTTTTTCCTAAAAAAATGAAACATTTGAAGGATATTATATCTTTTTTTAGGGGGTTTTCTTAAAGATATCACTGCTTATCTTTCATATTGATAAGTCTAAAACAACTAAGGAAGTTTGGGATAAACTTGCTCAATTGTATTGCAAAATTGATGAGATTAGGGGATGCAAACTTGATAATGATCTCACTAATCAATGTAAAAAAAATACCAGTAAAATTAATATTTTCTCAAGAAAAGGAAAGATTCACCAATAGAAATTAATATTTTTTCCTAAAAAAATGAAACATTTGAAAGATATTATATCTTTTTTTCAGGGGGTTTTCTTAAAGATATCACTGATGTGTATATATGTATATGTATATGTATATATGAATACATATGTATATATAAATATATATGCATAACATATACATATATATTTCTATATATGTGTGTGTATATATATACATATACATACATATCATTCTAACTCTATTTTTTATATATATATTCCAATTATAAACTATTCTAATGTATAAAGGTATATATTGAAAGAATAATAATAAAAATGTAGTATTGTTGTATTTCCTATTTTGCACATTCCTTGTAAATATTATTTAGAACAACTTCTTTCATTTTTTTTAATTTTTTTTAATTTTTTTTTTTGATGGAGGTCATCCACAAATTACTTTTTGCTACCTGATACGGGAGCACGAGCCTTCTTGGGTTGAACCTCTTCGGCTAAGAGCCAAGGACTAAGGGGTATCCATTCCGCCAAATTCGCCCGGGGCATGATCCCGGCCTCATCCCTTTTTCGGTGTCGGGGCCTTTGCACTCAACAAGACTTGATCCCTGGTGGGCTCATTTTGAACCTTTCAACTTCACCAGTAGACCAAAGGCCCATTGACAACTTCTTTCATTTTCACTTTGCAGGTTCTATAATATTCCTATTAGCTTCTCCTCACAATCTTAATACCTCTATTGCTTTATTTACCCATGGTAAGCTAGTACCTTCCACTTCCTCATATCACTACACACATCACAACACACACTAGTAGAAAGCCTTTTAAGATTTATTTTTCTAAAGTGTTTTTTTTTTGTATTTAATATGGCATAGATCACCCTAGGCTAAGGTCACACTCATCCAAAATTTTAATTATTACAATAAGGTGGATCTAAATCAAATAGGAGTTTGATTAAGATAGGCTCTTGAGTAGTCGCAACAATTTTTCATAAATTGATTTTTTTCTAATGAAAACATTAAATTCTTAATATGCAACAACAATGAACACCTGTAGATCATTGTGATATTTCTCTCAAATTTAAAAACATTTTTTTTTAAAGACATGACCAAACTATTCCTATCATTGCCACAACTCAAATGCCACCACAACCATCCCAAAAATGAGCTATTATACATTGCATTGTATTCTAAGTACTTTATTTTTTCTACCCATAGAAACTATCACAACTCTATCATTCTAGTATCAAAGCTAAATTACAATCACCTATAACTTTCTATATCAATCTAGGCATTCTAGCCCACTATTCTTCTTCGACCTATCGACCTTCAAAATCATGGGCTTGATTCATTTTTCTCTTTGTTTTAATATTTCATTTTATAGGAGAAGTTATTATATGTTCTATGTTGAAAACCCAACTATTTAATAAATTTTAGAGGGAATGAATGTAGCATGTTCTTAGGCAAACATGCATAGTATTGGTAGCTTCGCTATTTTATTGGAAACATTAATTTATATTATGTATTTGCTTTCATACATTGAGGTTTGAAATACACTTTACACATAGAAATTGATATAAAATGATGATATTCAATTAATCCATTCCTAACGAGTACTAATCCAAAAATCAACATTTTGAACACAATAGTACAGTAAAATCCATTTCTAACAGAGGCACACCAGCGTATCCCATGAAGACCAAAGATCCCAGGTTCGAATCTCAAGGCCACCAAAACTCCCAAGCATACATCCACAGGTAAGCAGATTTAATCAGGCAGACGCGCCTTCCGCCGTCTGAGCAGACCCCTGAGAAATCTCAGCAACAGGATCAGATCTCATCCAAGACTGAAAGAAGAAGAAACCCACAGAAAGCCCTGCTACAACAGCCACAAAAACTCCCACATTATACGACATCACAGCCAACATGAGAAGGTATCCCGTTCCTGCATTAACTGCAAAGAGCGCTGTTTCAGCGATACTACCCGCCAAACTTCTTGTACCCAAACCTTTGCTGTTATGATTAAGGGCTCCAATCCGATTCCTAACATATGTGAGGGACTGATGGAACAAGGCCAGAGCAAACAGGGTCACCATTGAGATTAAGTATTTGCCTAGTGTGTGTGGAGACCATCCAGGGAACATCAGCTCCACACTTTTCCCCCAATAGAAAGCCATTTGCATGCCCATGCCCATATCTGCTGAGCTACTGTTCTGCTCAGGCATAGGCATGTTCGTATTTGGATCCATGTTCATATTTCGATCCATTCAAACTTAACAGATTGTGATTCAGTAAGTTTTCTTTTGTGGGTGTTGTTGAATATGGGCAATACTCAGGATTTCAGCTATGGGAGACCTAAAATGGTGATCACAGATTCACCATGGCACTGCACAGGCATTACAGGTCATGAGAAATCCTGTATCATATCGGATTTGTTATTTTAGTGGAGCATGTTCTGCCTTGTATATATTTATAGAGAGAGAGATAGACACCTCACATGGTGATTTACACTTGTCTTCGACCCATCGGGGAGATCGAAGCCATTGCATTGTCTCATATGATTGTCACGGCTACTGATTTTCTTGAAGGGAGGGATCTTCTATGTCTATGCCTAGGTGAGAACAGCATGTCCATCATTGGAGCCAAATTCTGGTTTTATTTTAATAAATAAATGGATAAATTTATTTTGAATATGTTTAGGGAAGGAATAAATTGGTTGTTGTTGAGTGTTTGTCAATGGATAATGATGATTTGATTTCTTGCGATGCCCACTTCAAGCATATGGAACTCAGGTTGAGTATTTGTCAATTCACAATTTTGATTTCTTTTTTTTTGAAGGCGTCTATTTCATGTATATTGAATCAAAAAAGGGTATCTATATATACATATATATATACACATACACATACATATATATACATACATATACATATATACGCATACACATACACATATACACATACACACACACACACATACAATATATATATTATAATACATATACATATAAAAATAGGTAGGTATGTATATATGTGTATACATGTATATATATGTATATGCATAATATGTACATATATATGTCTATATATACATATACATACATATATAATTTCATTTTTTCTTTAACTATAAACTATTCTAGTGTCTAAAGGTAAATATTGAAATAATAATGATAAAACTGCACCTATTGTTGTATCTCCTATTTTGTGTCTTCCTTGTAAGTATTGTCTAGAACAACTTCCATTTTCTCTTTGCAAATTCTATAATATGCCTATTAACTCCTCCTTAGAATCTTAAAATTTCTATTGCTTTATCTACCTATGGCAAGCTAGTGCCTTCCACTTACTCATATCCACTATACACAACACATCATACACTAGTAGAAAGCATTCATATTTACTTTTCTAAAGCTTTCATTTTTTATATTTAATAAAGCATAGATCACCCTAGGGTAAGGTCACATTCATCCAAAATTTTATAGATTACAATAAGGTGGAACTAAACCAAATAGGGGTCTAGCTAAGGTAGGCTTCTAAGTAGTCCCAATAGTTTTTCATGTTCTATAAATGCAAATTTAAGTTTATTTTTTCATAGAATCATTACATTCTAGTTCTGCAAGCACAATGAAAACCTATAGATCATTGTGACACTTCTCTCAAATTTAACAATAATTTATTCAAAATACATAGCCAAACTATTCCTATCATCACCACAACTCAAATACCACCACAATTATCCCAAAAATGAGTTATTCTACATTTCTTTGTATTCTAAGCACTTTCTTATTTCTAAACATAGACACTATCACAATTTTATTATTCTAGAATCAAATCTAGATTACAATCACCTACAACTAAATCTATATCAATTACACTTTTGAGCCTACTAGTCTTCTTCAATTTATCAACATTCAAAACCAAGAGCTTCATTTTTCTCTTGTTTTAGTTTCATTCTATAAGAAAAGTTATTCTATGTTCTATGTTGAAAACCCAACTCTTTAGTATATTTTCTAGGGAATGAATGTACAATGTTCCTAGCCAAACATGTATGGTATTGGTAGCTTAAGCCTTCTTTCATTATTTTAGTGAAAACACTAAGTTTATATTATATATTTTACTTCATACATCAAGGTTTGAAATACACTTTGCACATAGAAATTGAATATCATGGAGAATGTCCAATTGAACCAAGACAACACATTCACATATATGTCATGAACACTTGCAAGTTTGACCATTGAATACTATATATGCATGTCTCCAATAACTCTTTTTATTGTCTATCTATATCACTATTGAATTAGTCTTAATGTCTAACTCTAACAAGAAATTCAACTACTCTTCCCCAAATAGACCTTCTAGTGGTGCTTCCTAGCACCACCTAAATTTTCTTGATGTAAATTTACATCGGGAAAACATCTTCTACAAGTATTAAAGGTCAATTATGTAAAGGATAAATGTCATCTAGGACATAATCATGTTATTTGAACCATATTGAGGCATAATCACATCCTATCGTATAATTCTAAGGTTGATCTAGTTTATATCTTATTGCTATGCTTGCAACACATCAAATTTAAGCAATTCTAATGTATGGTTAAAAAACTATAATCAAAACAATGAAAAAATATCTATTAACCATTAAAAAATGAGTAAGGCATAATATTTTCAATTTCAGTTAAACACATGTCTACTTTCTATCTTAGTTGATTTATCATAATCAACTACCAATTCATCTAGAGTTTGAATTGTAGTTAATTTATTATCCCTATATATATTTTATGAAATGTATTTTTATTCCTACAACTTGTTAGCATTTTAATTTACTGTAAGATAACACAAAATGGAACAATGCGTATTGTAGAATCATTATTCAAATTATGAGGGAAAGCTCCTTGATATCTAATTAACCATAGAGTAAAACTATATACAAAATTTATAGGTATGCATAATATATTAATATATCTTTGAGAGGGTTTGCATAAAAGAAATAATTAAATTCCCATGGTTTTTCCATAGGTACTATTGATGGTGGTATTAGCACTACCAACATCAATTAGAGCATTAGATCACTCTACTTCTCTTGAAAATTCAAGAGTTTAGCTCCAAGATTTCTTTTTAGCCAAGTCTTGACTATGATGCAAAAACTAAGTGGCTTATGTGATTTTTTACAAGGGGTATTTTCTAGTATAAATCAAATTGGACCAAGATACATAGTTGGATGATTAAGATCTACTCAAAAAAAAAGATTAATATTTCAAAATCTTGAGTTCTAAACTACCTTATCTTATTCTAACATAAATAAAACTATCTCTAAGATACCTTAGCACCTAACCTAGATCTAAACTTATTCTAGATTGTCCTAATATAGAAAGTATCAAAAGATGATTAGGGTTAGAAGAAAAGAAAGTTAAAATAGGATCAAAAAATGGCAAGCTATATTGAATCTCCTAGATCTGAAAGGTTGGATGAGATCTAAAGAAACCAATATTATAATGGTTAGCATTCACATAACCATCCACAATATTGTTGAAACAATATATAAAGAAAATATAACTCAAGATATTTCAAGTTTAATGCAATTGAACCACCATATTCCTTGCATAGATTCAATACATAAATTTATGAAAACACAATGAAATCTCACCGAGTTATTCAATTAGATAATCAAAATGAAATACATCACCACCAAGATTGGAGCATCAAGAAAACAACAAGCATGATCCTTCATTAATTTGAAATATTTACATATTACAATGTTTAGTAGGTCCATGTTGAAATTGTTTAAGTTCCCTAGTCTATAGGATGCCCAACCCTTTATAATTTCCAAAATGAGGCAATAAATACCTGCCTTGGGTGCTAAAAATTCAAAAAATGAAAAAACTAGTCACCATACTCCTAAATTGGCCCTTGGATCCAAATTTTGAAATTCACAAGTTTCATATCAAGTCAGTCCTAAAGGCCTTACAAAAATAGATCAAATTATTTGAATTGACTTATTATATCTATTGAGAAAAAATAATTAATATATAAATGAACAAGCTAGCAAGAAATTATCATTCTTGGCCAAAAAAATGAACTAAGAAAGAGGTGATAGCCTCATTCATGCCATTCATGTTTGGCCCTTTGTGATACTTAATTTTTATTTTGATTGAGAAGATTGTTTTCTTGATCTTGCCTTGTAGCTCCTGAAGCTCAATCAAATCTTCTAGGAAGCCCCATAGTGCAACCTTATCTATCAACATGCTCTCAATAATCTATTTTGATACTTGTTGATGAAGAGAATCTGTAAATTTCTTTATTATCCTATTTGTTGGGTGAAACAATGAGGAGTTCTCCCAAAAGCTATAATGAAGAGCCTTGATAAATTTCTCTATCTTGGCCATTGTATTATCTGTTGAATTTATTTTGTTCTTCAACCTGGCCCTACACTCCTTGAGTCTCTTAACTCTATGTTTTCTAACTTGCAACCATTCTAGCAGCAACTCTTGATCATCCTTATCAAAAACTCCCAATTAAGCTAGCATGTTGGAAGGTCTATCCTTCATTCTCTACAAAATTGGGAAGTTTTCTTCCCATATCAAGAGCTTGTCATCAATTTAATTTTCCATTTCCATGGCTAAACTTTCCTTATCACTAATCTTGTGATAAAACCTTAAAGCTTCTTTTTATTACCTTACTATTGAGAGCTTGTAATACATCTCTCCATTTTTTTGTAGTAAGAAAGATCCTTTTAGGATCTTGAAACTTTAAGCATCCTTATTAAAGGAAGCATAAATTTCAAGAACAGTTGTGGTGGGTTCAATTGGTCCTACAAAGTGATTAATGTAAGAGGTTAGTTGTCCCACTTGATCCTTTAATTCTTCTTTTTTATTCTCATATTTCTTCATTTGCTCATGTATGGTGAAAACAATTGCCTGCAAGGATTTTTTCTTCTTCTTATCTAGTCAGGAAACCCAAATTGATATGCTATATAGTGTGATCCTCAAGTGTCATTTGTGCTTTGATATTATCTACCATGGGGGTGGAAACTTGTGCCACTCTAGCACTATTCTCATTTATTGTTATGGTGGAGAGTGTCCTTGCCTTATTTGGCTATGAATGGGCCTTGGAAAACTCTGCCACCAAAGATTTTTTTCATCTTCCTAGATATATGTCCACTACCTCTTTTATACCACATGATTGAGCTAGACCAGGTGACTTGAAGTCTCTACTTATGGGGATTGAGGAGGAGGAGGATTCAATACTATAGTCATACTAGTACTTTATGCATTCTCAACTTGTTTGTCAGCTATGAAAGCAATGTATTACACCAAATTGTTAATATTTTCAACATTTACCTCATGCAAGAACTCCTCCTACTATCCACCATAACCCATAGGTTAGTTTTCTCACTCACCAATGTGAGGAGTTAAAGGTACTTTTATATGTTTGGAAGAGTGTGGAGGTGAAAGAACGATTGTTTCATGAGGTAGATTGGGAATGTGTGGTGGAGTTGGAGCTTGGTGAGGTGACTTAGGTGGTGATTGAGATGGTGAACCATGAGGTAGAGAATTATGAGGAAGTGATTCATGAGGTGGGAAAAGAGTATTCACCTTAGAGGCGGATGGAGATGGTGACCTAATAGGAGGAGACCTAGCGACTATGTTCCTTCTCTTGATGAGGGATACAATCTTCCTCACTCTCATTGGACTCAACAATGATATCTACCTATTTCTCTCTTTCTTTTATTTTTATTGCATTAGCTCTAGTTTCTCTTGGCTCTTTCTACTTCACTTCTTAAGTTGTTGCACTAAATAACTCCCCAACTTGATATTTCTTCTTCTTAGCCTTTGGGTGAGGGTCTAACATGGAATAGGGCACCTCTAGCTATTCCAACAATTTATTGATAACAACTAAGGCCAAATTATCTATTAAAGAGTCATTTGGAATAAACCAATCCATATTTATAATTCGTTATGTAAACAATGAAATTTGATAAACTAAAAAACATAAAGATTTGAAAGAAAAAATGGAAACCAAATCAAATCTAGTCTGTGAAATTCATTGCAAACCTCAAAACTTGATGATGTTATATTGCTTCACCTTGAAGGTATGTGGATATATATCTCAACATCTTAATACTAGTATGATTTGATATGTGATTTGATTTTAAAAAAATGTAATTGCATAAAAGTCATTGAGCTATCAAAATGATGAAGAGATTGCATTTATAGACCTAGGAGATGTGGATGAGGATGATAACTTGAGTTAACTGGAAAATTAGTAGAGTCAAATCAATTGTTAAATGGAAAATTACCATTTCAAACTAATGAGAGGATAATGTTGTATTATTTGATTTAATTGATGGATAATTTTGAGCGATAATTTTCCATTTGAAGACGAAGTTGCTTGAAGAATGAAGATTAAGTTTCTAAAGTGAAACATAGTTAACTAATCAATAAAGATTGAGTTTCCAAATGGAGACAAAGTTAATTTTTTAGTGATGGTTGAGATGACTAAAGAGAAAAGAAGAGTTAAGTGATGATTCAAAAATAAAAATTCTTATTTGAAATAGATAATTAGATCGATTTTAATTAAATAATTTACTATTATTTAATTAAATGGATAAAGTGAGAAATATTAAATGGAAATTAATTAATAAATGATAATGTGTGGTAAATGATAATTTAATGAATGTAGATTAATAAATGACAATGATGCTAAAATTAATGATTAATAGATAATGTTAGGATGAATTAATATTGATTATTAGTGAAATAATTAAGTGAATATTTTGAATGTCTATATCTCCCCTCTTTGAAGCAATGTTCAAAGTGATATTTTTTCAAAGGAAAGAAGAGTAGCTAAAAAGAAAAATTAGAGGATGAAGATGATGGCATGCCCTAGTTGGGTAAGAAAAACTAGAAAATATGAGATGATTGATGCTTGGTCAAGATATTATCTATGCATAAACTACGCAGGTTATCTCTCAAATGAAGAGAAGATGAAGAAAATGTCGGCTGAAAGATGAAAATGATGGATGAAAAGGATAGAAACATGGATACAAGAAACATGACTATGGATGAAATGATGATGAGGTATTATGTTGAATTTGAGATTAGCAACATTTTTTGATATAGAAATGAATGTTATGCACTAATGTAGATTCCTTATGATAAAGTGTTGCTACTAGGACATGGTGGATTTGTGATGTAGGATTTTTTGGATTTTATGCTAAAGTGTTGCTACTACTTGACATGGTGGATTTGCGAGGTAGGATTTTTGGATTTTAAGCGAATTTTTGAATTATGATAGGTGATGGTAGATGTGGATGGATTATTTAGCACTTTAGATGTAGGAATTTTTATTTTCCAAACTTGGAATAATGGAGTTTGGAGTTTGGATTTTAGATTTTTTTGGAACAAATGCTTGTATATGTCTTGTGTGCTGACCATTTTGAAGGAGGTAGACATTTTTTATATGTAAAAGGACTTTTTTCTTGTTGCTCCACATTTTGATTAACTATTGAATTTGAGTAATTGACTTTGCTTGATCCAGTTTTCTTCATGATCTATTTTGAACTCATGTGTCCACTTAGACTTATGGATTTAGTGGAATTTAACATTTGATTTTGGTGTTTTTATTTGTAATATATTTTTTGTTGATTCCAATTGATGAGTTTAAGGAATTTGGAATGATGGTTTATAATGTGGATGGCAGGAGTGTTGGTAACAATTTTTTTGGCAAGGACTACACATGTCCCTATTTTAATGTTTATATTAGATGAATTTTCCTCTAGTATCATGGAGGTATCACTAACATCACTAAATTTGTTGATTGATAAATAGAGAAGAACTTGATGTCTAGGATTCTCAAAAAATTATACTGGCTCTAAAATCCCTTGCTCATGTAGGCCTAATCATGTTTGTTGATATGGCATGCTTTGATAGATTGAGTTTGCAATGGGATATTTATTATTTTGGAAGCAAGAATATAACCCATCATTGTGTAGCTGGAAACCATTAATGTTGGCTATTTTCTCATCTACAAGAAAGAATTCTTTGTCAAAAGTAGATGATCCTAGTTGATAGGATACTAGTGTTTTATCCTTATTCATAAGTGTTATCTCTTGATCATTTTTTATTTCAATGTGATCCAGATCAGTGTGAAGTTTGATATTGTGCTTCATTGGAACTATATTCCTGCATATTGTAGATGCTTTTGTAACAGTTCAAAATAGCATGTGAGCCACCCCTCTCTCTTCTATCTTTTTTCTTTGTGGACAGTGAGTCCACCTGCAGTGAGCATTTTTGTAATATACTATAGCCAATTACAATATATTGGGAGCTAACCCTCACCGAGGTTTTTCCCATTTTGGGTTTTCCATGTAAAAATCATGGTGTTCATGTGTTATGTGATGTTGTGGATGTTTTCATGCTTTCTTTCCTTATAAAAGTTGAATATACTTCGGTAATTGGATGGCTAATATTTGAATGGTTTTATAGAATACTAATTCACCCCCCTCTTAGTATTTTGAGTGTTCAACAAACTTATGATACCACAATTCTAAAGATATAAGCACTAGAACAATATTCAATAATAATATTAAATTAAAATAAGAAAAAGTTAGGTCAACAACTCAAAAAAATATCACCTCAAACACTTTAGAAAGCCAAGAGGGCGAGTGCAAAAATTTGGGGGGGAAAATTGTGGCCAACATTTTTAAAAAAAATTGAAAATCCATAACGTAAGCGCATTATAACACGCTCGTGTTATGGCTTGGTGTGATCAAGTCTAAGGCTCGATCAGACCAAGCCTATAACACGCTCGTGTTATGACTCTTTATAAGAAAAAAAATAAATCCAAATAATTTTAACTGTCATATTTCATCTGCGACGTACAAACCCTTCCAAGGTGCACTCGTGTTGTGGAGACCTCAAATTCATCCATTTTCTTCATCGAATCACTGCTATTTTTTTAGCAGAATGTCACCATGTCGACAGGTAGATTACAGGAGTAAGCTTTTTTTTTTTTTTTGTGAATTTGGTTAATTTAATATGTTTTTGATGTTAATTTCTTTAATTATCATGAGTTGAAAATCCACCTGATTCTCCTCAAAAATCCTTCTCCTCAAACAAGCACACCAAAAAAATCTTGATGAACAACCACAACAACAAAATCCTCCAACAATTCCTCAACATCCTCCTGGAACTCAACAAAATTTAATGGGTGGAATTGAAAACAACAAAAAACAAATTGAGGAGTTAATTGCGAGGTTGGACGATCTTGTAATTTCAACCTCCGAAAGGACCATGCTTGAAAATTCACTTCAAGCTATGTTAACACATGTAGATGCAATTAGCAAGCAATTAAGTGGTTGGATGGATAAGAGGCAGGAGTGTAGAGATTTTTATGCAGATAAACTATCATACAAATAAGTAAAAAATTACAAAATTACAAAATATGACTTATGTTCACTATTCACTCACCCACGTACAAATCAAACTCTTGACCTTAATAGCAATAGGTTTCATATCCATTAGTGAAAACACCAAGGGATAAAGGATAATTTTTGGAAGAGGTGGTGGATGGTTTTTGACCATCCACCATGCAACAATAATGAGGTCCCCCAATATTTCTTGAGGAATCTCTACTGCGAGTTCATCCTCAACAAAATCCCCAACTATTTTGATATGCAAAAATTTCAAGGGAGAGGTGGTGCGTCAGCACAGGATAGACCAGGTGCATGTCTCAATCCTCAATGACAAGCGAGACAAGCACTCGCTAGGCTGGCTTATGAGCACATTGCTATCCCTTCTATTGTGAAGGAGAGTGCTTAGGTGGACACTCTATAGTCCATTAGCTCTCTAACCCAAAGTATAATCCAACATGTGAGTCCTGCAATATAGCGTCAACTAGGGGAGATTTTGAGGGCTATGGTTCCACCCCATTCTTGTTAGGTTTGTGGGTCAACCTATACATATGACCCCACAGACAGTCAAGAGGTTGGTGCGCAAGATATGTTTGTAGGTACCCAATTGGAAATGGTAGATGTCCTCTTAAATGAGGCTTTCAACCTCGATACTCAGGTAAATATTAGCATATTTTTGAAATGCAAGATTAAATAATTTAGTTTAATGATTGTAATAAAATTTCAGGGTCATAGTGTTGATACTATTTTCATCATCCCTCCACCTATTTTTTACTCCATTGCATCTACTACTAAGGTATGTAACTAGTAAACAATTATAAATATTACATGTGAATATCATTGTTATATGAATGGTATTCTTATATTTGATTTTGGATGTTGAATAGGTTAATATTGGAGGTTTCACAGAATCATGTCATAGTGCTAGTGGAGTACAAACCTTCACTCAAGTAATAGAATAAAGAGTTTAACTAATGAATTGTAAGAGATATCAAGTTTCCACAATCCATAATCATGAATCAATTTTGCTTCTAGTTTTGATTGTGTTTGAGTTTTTTTAATCAACGTTTCGGATCACACTCGATGATCCATCATCGGGATGAAAGAGAGCATAAGGAAGAGAAATGAATTGTTGCAGACCCAAACCACCTAAAAAGGAGAGAAGTTACACACAATTCAAGGAAAAGAAATAATTAAGCAAGAATTGTGTGCAAACCACCTAAAAAGGAGAGCATAAAGAGATTATTTATTTATTTTCCTTGAATTGTGTGTAACTTCTCACCTTTTTAGGTGTTTGGGTCTGCAACAATTCATTTCTCTTCCTTATGCTCTCTTTCATCTTGATGATGGATCATGGAGTGTGATTTGAAATGTTGATGACAAAAACTCAAACACAATCAAAACTAGAAGCAAAATTGATTCATAATGAATTGTACTTAATAGATTTGTGTAGTTTATATTCATATCGTTGATTACATTGCATTGCACATCTTTCAAACTCAAAGCATTAATTCACATTGCATAACTAATAACTAGATGTTGATATATGATAAAATTTCAATTAGAATATAGTTTTTTAGAAATTCAACATAAGCAATGATGTAATTACTTCACATAGCATAGCTAATAACTAGGAGCAGCTGTTAATTGCATTTTCTTGTCATGGCATTCCATGAGACCACATTTTATTGAGGCATTTTTTAAATAGTTCACTACCTTGTCTATGCTATGGATGCTTGGAAAAATTTATGAAAGCATAATCGTAAGCAATAGCATAGACAAGGAAATGAAGTGCTTGAAAAAATTCCTCAAAGAAATGTGGTCTCATGGTGATGGACTTTGAGGCATTTTTTCAAATAGCTCATCGCCTTTTCTATGCTACCGCATTTTCCATACATTTCTACCAAAGAATTTTATCAAACAGTTCACTTCCTTGTTGCCATGGCTAAAAGCCTAAAACAGGTGTTTTCCAACAAACTATGGATGCTTGGAAAAAATATATCAAAACATAATAGTAAGCAATAGCATAGGCAAGGCAGTGAGTTGTTTTGAAAAAAATACCTCGAAGAAATGTGGTCTCACATTCCATCACCATGAGACCACATTTCTTCAAGGAATTTTTTTCAAAACAACTCACTGCCTTAAGAATAGAAACCAAGCCTTTAGCCAAAATTCCCCTATAAAACCTTTTCAAGGTCCTCATCCTCAATTTACCAATCCATGGAAGCTTCCACCTCTTATTCCACTTTCATATCCCACATCCTTAAAATACACATCACCCCACTATTACCAAGCAAAACCATCCCATGTCTCTCATAATAACTTCCTCCAAGGACTATTTGCAAAGTTGGTTGTTTCCCCATGCAAAAACAAAGTGGTACAATATTCCCATATCATGCATACACCTTCATCACCCCCACATCAAGATAACCCATAATACCCTAAATCTTAAATGAATACCCTATCAATCTATCTATCCAAGTTGAAGAGTCTATAAAACCTTCCTCCCTCATGACATCATGCATATCAAATGAACTATGCCCATCTCCTAATCCAAAGCATGCTAACATAGATTCCCCTTCATATAAAGATCAAGAAAACCCTTCTCCATCATATGATCCTTCCATCTCATGATCCCATTTCCAATCAAGAACAACATATCCCTTCCATATCATCTAGTGATATCTTTCCATCTCAAGAGCAATATATCCCTTCATCCCCCCTCTCATAATCTCCTCTCCCCCACTTCGTCTAATGACATCCTTCTAAGTCCAAATCAAAGTACCTCTTCCACTCCATTGTATGATCGCTCTCGAAATGTGGTTTCAAAGTACACCTTCCACCCCATATAATGATCCTCTTCCCCTCATGATCAAAACACCCATCCCTCGTCATCTTATGACCCCCCTCCATCTCATAACCAAGACCACACTATACCATCCACCCCATCCCATCATAATAGCATAGAGAAGGCAATGAAATGTTTGAAAAAAATGCCTCAAAGAAATGTGGTCTCATGGTGATGGAATTCCATGACAAATAAATTTTTCATGGTATTCCATCACCATGAGACTACATTTATTTGAGGCATTTTTTTGAATAGTTCACTGCCTTCTCTATGTTACCACATTTTTGTACATGTCTACCAAAGCATTTTATGAAACAGTTCACTACATCACTGTTATGGATAAAAGCCTAAATTAGGTGCTTTCGAACAAGCTATGGATAGCGAAAATAGTAAGCATAATAGTAAGAAATATATAGCTCAATAAGTACTCAAAATTTTGTTGATCATCTCATACATTATAAGCCATGATCTACATCACTATTCTACTTTTTGTTATTGAATAATTTGTTGTTTTATTTTCAGATGATGGAAGCAGAATTGCCTCCATATGTGGATAGGGTAGTGGAGAAAGGTGTATCTTGTGCAATAGACAGCTCGATGCCTCTCACAAAGGTATGAGGCAGATTAGTAAATTTCAAGTTACATTCGTTGTTATAGTTGTTAATTAGTGAAAAATCAAATGATTATTGATTCATATTTTAATTTATATTTGGATGGTTTCTATAGGACTTGGTCATGCCACAACATGAGAATGTGATTCTTTCACGTGAGGAGAGAGATTTTCTAGTGGCGTTAAGTGATTATTTTGTTAAATATATAATTTTTTATAATGTAATTTCTATATATTAATGTCTTTACTCATTATTTAACAATTAAGGCTTGATGAGGAACTAAACCTTAGGAGAAGTAGCCCTCGAGTTTAGGGTAAATGAGTGTCATACGTATCGCCATCCACCTGACTACCAAAGGCCACCTATTTGTTTCATTCACCTAGAGGGCAATGCCTTTTGATTGAGGTCCTTTGTTCTATGCCTCTATTGTATTTTTGGACATATTTTTTATTGCATATACTTGACATTGTATGCCTATATGGTATTCTTGTAAGCCTATATGGCTATTTTGTATATATTTTATACTTATATCGACATATATTGATGTATTCCTACATGGCTATTTGGTTAATACAAATATTTTTTGTTGATGGTATCCATATTTGGATTATAAATCCATGTTTCAATAGATATGAGTTATGTGTATTCAAGTGTATACTTTACATCTTGCGTGCATACTTTCTGACTTACTTGTTTTCATCTGTATACCTTGTATTCATATGTATACTTTGTATCCATGAGTATACTTTGTATTCATGTGTATACTTCATGGATTACATGTATTTGAGCACTTGTGCTTCACTTATTCACATGTATGCTTCACTTATTCATGTGTATACTTCATGTATTACGTGTATGTTTCATGCTTCCAATGTATAATTCATGTGAAGTTTGTTTCATGCTTCCAATGGATAATTCATGTGTTCCCATGTATTCTTCATCATTTATACATGTATAATTCATGTATTCATGTGTATTCTTCATGCTTCTTGTGTATATTTCATGTATTACGTGTATTCATGTGCATGCTTCATGCTTCCAATGTATAACTCATGTGTTCACGTGTATTCTCCATGATTCATGTGCTCTCATGTATTCTAGATGATGTTTTCCCTTTATGCTGGTCTTTGAGTGTCTTCATTGTAATATGAGATAATATGAACTCACAGTCAAATATGAGTAACACCGATGCCCTTGAAAAACACAGTCATAAAGCACTTACAATATGAGGACCAACAAGGTCAATGTTTCACAATCATAAAAACTTTAATCATTGTCTTTCATTTTCTCATGGTCTTGACATTTAGCATTTGGTTAGCCCTAGCATTGTTCATTGTTGTCCTTCATGGTTTGTCTTGAATATTTATTAATTGATGCTAAACAACTTCAATATTTCCAAAAATGATTCACCAAGGATTTATCATTTACTTATGTGCTAATTCAATGTTATACTATATTGAATCAATATATAAAAGGCTACAAAATTTTATTTCCCACCAATATGGCTTCCATCTAGATCTTATATTCATTATGCAATTGTGTGCATGCTCAAACATATGTCTACAATGCTTATAGGCCATATTTCACACTCCTTTATGTTACTACTAACATGTGGCCCTTGAAATCCATAAGATAAAGGTGTAGTAAATGAGCACATTGATTCTTTAGATTGTATATTAGTAAAGTATAATGTTACTCTTGTAAGTAAGAACTATGCTTCTAATCTTGATTGAACATATCATTCATATGTTTTCTTATGTTCTTCAATTACTAAATTAGTTGGATGAAAGTAAGAAAGTAAATAACTCAAACACACATTGAAAGAGAGATTTACAAATAATTTTTTTGAAGTTGTGCTTCCTCATTTCCACTATCATCTTGCAACATTTACAAGTCAATTTGGACTTTCAAATGCATTAGGGCCTTGTCAAGAACATCTACAATCCTCTATTAACTTGTCTTATTGTGGATTACATACTTATTCAATCTACTTCTCTCATGCACTCATCTAGAGAGTCATCTTATATTCCTAATTTGAAACTACAACTCACCAACCTCCATATTTGACTTCCAAGGGTTATACTCATGCTTACATAAGAGCATCCAACTCATAGAAGATTCTAAATTCCCCCCACACAAATATATGGAAGAGAAATCAATTCAACTACACGTTGGTCAATTGGTTCTAACATTTATCTCATTTAGAGTAACATCCACTGTAGCCAAACCCATCTAGGTAAGATTATTTTTTGTTGTGTGAGTTCATCTAAAGACAAAACCTATTGATTCTATTAATTACCTAATGGAAACTATCACTCATGACTTCTTGTAAGTGGTATGGAGCCAAGAATGTACAGATTAACCCTTAACCTTCTTATACCAATTAATCAAACCCATCACTCATGATTGTTCATGCAAGTGGTCTGAAGCTTGGGATGTCTAGATTAACCCTGAGCCTCATACACCAATTCCCATATTCCTCAATGTAGTTTCTTTTGCATATTTTCCCTTTCCCTCAACTATTTTGACACCCACATGTTTTACCTCTTTCATGCAATCATATGTTTTTGGTGTGGAAAACTTGGACTTGTTAACTATCACGTGAATCTGTCTCTTTTCCTTTTTTTTGCATGTCATCTTAAGGGATTGAGCCGGTTGAACATAGCTCAAACTAATTTTGCATGTTTGGGTGTGAAAGAGAGCTATGCCTAGCCTAAACATACCCATCTGGATGTGTTGGAACAGTCTATTTGGTCACACAAGTTGTAGAATAAAAGTTACACCACTTTGCAACATTACACTGCTTGCATTTGACACTTTTTCCATCAACTGAAAAGTAATCACCATTGAAAAATGCCCCCTAGATATCAAAAACTGACTTTATCTATTTTTAGTGCAAATTCTTGTATTTCAGGAATGTTCAAGACTAGGGACTATTTAGGCATATTATAAATGTCTAAACACACCTTCCATATGAATTTCAAGACCTGGCTAATCCATTTAGTAACTGTTGTTCCATAATAGTCCTTAGAAAGAGGCCTAATTTGACTATAAGTAGTTTTGGCCAATTCGGTACAAATTAACCCCATATGATTTTCACACATGTCTAATAAGAATTATAAGGGTATCCAAATCAGGTTTTAGATCCCCATTATCAAGTATAAGAAGAAAGTTATATCAAAATCATCTCTATGAAAGACTACAAGCTCATAACCTACAGGGTGCCTAAGAACAATTGATATCACATGTGAACCTACATCAACCTTCAAAAAGTGCTCAAGGGCAAGTATGATAAGGGTGAGTTCCATGGAAATCATACTCATGTTTAAAGATAATCCTTCTCAATCGCATTTTTTGATGACTGATAGCACCTACAGGGGAAAAGAGAATGATGGGGTTAGAGAACAAGAAAACACAGTGTAACCAATCAATAACATAGTCATGTTTTCAGCCAACTACAAGTGAAGGAAACAAGATAATGTTGCATGAAACTATGAAAACTATCACAATTACCAAGCAAGGTATATCAGTCATGGGACAACAAGAAATTATCATGGAGGTATATTTTCTTATAAAAGGTATTCATATGAGCATATGCAACCATCTACGATGCAGATATGCATCAATGAAGAATAGAAATGGAATGAAAGTGCCAATGAAGAATGATAGTGCTAACCTAGAGTGACAATGACCAATGCCAATAATACTTATGATTGTGATTATGACAACTCACCATACCCAAATGCCAAATAAACTATAACACAGTCAAGGTGTACAAAGAAAATTATGTGAGGGGGAAACAACTTGATCACCATGAGACACCATACGTAGTGAGCTTTCCAATGCAATAGCATTGACAAGGTAGTGAGTTGTTTGATAAAGTGCCTCTAAGAAATGGGGTCGCATGGTGATAATGGGTGAGAATGTCTAATAATCAGTTGTTGATATCTCTTGTAGCATGGCCAAATTTATTCTATTTTCCCTCTTTGACTGATTTCTATACCATATTTTTTCTTATAATGCTCACTACTTTTTAAATGCGGTAGCAATGACAAGGTAGTGAGTTTTTTGAAAAAATGCCTTGAAGAAATGGGGTCTCCTAGTGATGTCAAATTGTCAAATGTTATAGCATAGACAAGGTAGTCAGCTGTTTGAAAAAATTCCTCAAAGAAATGGGGTCTACATCACCAGGAGACCCCATTTCTTTGAGGCATTTTTTTCAAATAGCTCGCTACCTTTTCTATGCCACCGCATTGACAACTTCAAACCAATATTCATATATGTAAACTTCGAACCAAAACATATGTAAAAAATTTGAAACATATGTAAACTTGAAATATAGAAACGAAAGGTCTAACCGTCAACTAATCTTGATGTGCATACTCTTAATTTTAATAAAAATTAATGTGCATACTTACAAATTAATCCAACAAACCATCTGGGTCTGCTCTACTCTTTATTGTGTCAAGTATTACCTCATGGTCAGACTCACACACCTTCCACAAGGTCTTGTTCAAAGGTCTACCTCCATATTTGATCAAATGAACATTGGATGCCACAAAAATGTTTGAGAAATGAAGAATCTTCTAATGTGTATCAAAGTCCTGAAACAACTAAACATTAACACTCTTATGTGGGTAACTTCTAAGCCACGTTCCAATAACAACCACTGAGCCTATAGGGTATTTGATGTTTTCTCCGTCTATAATTGGGGCCTCTAATTTCTTTTTGGCCTCAATACAATGACACAAGTAATAATCCATTCTCTCTTCATTGTGTTCATCTACAATAACTACATAAACATGCCCTAAATTGATATGTGCAAAAAATTAGATGAAATTAGTCAACATTACAAATACACTACAAATTAAGATAACAATAGGAATTTCAAAAACTATGCAAGTAGATATATTACCTAGTTGAACTAGATCTGATATGTGTTCAAATTCAACTGATGATTCCATCTATGTCAATTCTAATGTCGTCGAAGGTCGATACATGTGAAGTGGGCTAAGATAACTTAACCACCATTCATCAACACACTCCTTTGACTCACACTCTTTCCAGGCTTGAATTGTACATGAAGAACAAAAGCATGTCATCTTCCGCATATGGATACTCCATGAACCTGCATTTGAGCTAAGGAAATATTGTAGCTCACTTGATCCTATCAGTGTAAAACAATCATCATATGGTGCAATGTTAGTATCATCTATCAACCAAAAAAATCTATGAACTGAAGACTTACCTTCATTACCTGGACCCATCGAAGCATTACTGCACCACTCAACGAATGATTTTGCATATGTCAACTTTTCATTGCCTTTATAATTTAACTCTTCTCATGCTAATTCTCTTTTGATACATGCTCATGCACCATCCCGCTCCTCGTTTCCATGCTCGGCCTCAAAAAAGTTCCACATATGTTGAACACCGGTAATAACATGCATCCTACTCAACCAATAGAACATTTGTGAGTTCTTGAACTATGATGCACAGTTATCCAACCATATTATATGCTGACAGTATATTATTCCCCTCCTAGCCAAATAATTGTAGAACAACTAAAAGAAACCTTGCACAAACTTTGGAGAATGTGTGTGATCATCACTAATGCAAAAGTGGTACTCCCTCAATACCTTCATGTTATCCTCTGTGCTATCAGCTGAATGAATGAATGTTATGTGCACAAATATAGAAATATGTGTGGAGTTGTAATATTGTGATTGCACCTCACGTTGTGGCTGTAGAGTTTAGTTCTCTACAAATTCAACCACTGAAACTATGCTACCAATTGGAAAGGTTTCCATGCATAACTTGAATTGCAAGTCCAACCATCAAGCTCTATAGGTATTCCTTGCATAATCATACACTATATTGTCACAAAATGTAGCCACAAACTGATACACATTTTGAATAACTAAATCATACATTTTTGCTTCATTACCATATTTTGTAATGTAGGCCATTATTTTATACTTTCTGAATGCTACTAGTTCCTTTCCAACCGCATGTGTTCTTTCCATATGTTCACATATTGGCATACGTTGCAAGCCACCACAATGCTGACATGTGCCATCCAAGCATAGTTTCCTGTAGAATATTTGGCCTTCCTCTCTTTCACATAAATTTTTTGATAAGAAGTATCTTGAATATGTTGGTGGGGCGTGTATGCCACAATCTTGTAAAACATTATTAGTATGCAAATCTAAACATTTAGAATGATAAACATCAAAATGGTTAGAAAATTAAATATGTAATCTACAACAACAAGTAGTGTGTGTGTGTGTGATTTATCTTGACATAAAAAGGTTTAAGCATTTCAAAATATCTTTGAAAAAATTTAATTTGAGGACAATCCTCTAAAAATTTATGAAAAAATTGTGTTTGAGTCATTTCCAAAAAATTCTTTGGATGTGGCTCAACCCTAAACCCTCACCCTTCACCCCCTAAACCTTAAACCCTCAACCCCTATACCCTCTACCCTATACATTGGACCCTCAACCCTAATCCCTTGACCCTATACCCTATACCCTCAACACTATACCCTTAATTCTCAACCCTCTACCCTATACATTGATCCTCAACCCTCATCTATCGTTCTCCTTCCCTCCTCTTCTCTTTTGTCTCTCTATCTCACTTCTCCTCCATCCCTCCTCTTTACCCTAATCCCTCAACCCTTAACCTCAACACTTAAACTCCAAACCCTCTGCCCTCAGACTCTATTCTACCCTCCAACCCGATACCTAAACCCTCAGCCCTAATCCCTCAACCCTATACCCTCAACCCTTAAAATCTCTACCCTAAACCCTCAACCCCTTAATCCCTCAGCCCTAATCTCTCAACCCTTAAACCCTAAGCCCTATGCCCTCAACCCTTAAACCCTTAAACCCTCAAACCTCTACCCTCAGCCCAATGCCCTCTGCCTAACAATAATCCTCAGCCCTATACCCTCAACCCTTAAACCCTTAAACTCTCTACCCTAAACCCTCAACCCTTAATCCCTCAACCCTAATTTTTCAATCCTTAAACCCTTAAACCCTCCAGCCCTCTACCCTCTACCTATACATTAATCCCTCAACCCTCCAATTCTCAACCCTCAACCCTATGCATTGGATCCTCAACCATAATCCCTCAACCCTATACCATCAACCATCAACCCTAATCCCTCAACCCTAACCCTTAAACCCTCAGCCTCATCCCTCCTCTTAAACCCTTAAACCTCAACCCTTAACCCCTCAGCCTCTACCCTACGTTGAACCCTCAACCCTAATCCATCCCTGTACCCTCAACCCCTAGACCTCTCTCTCTATCTATCTATCTCCTTCTCCTCCCTCCCTCTCTCCTACTCTCTAATTGTCTCTATCTACCCTCTCCCTTTATATGTATTCCTCTCTCTCTCTCTCTCCCCTTAAACCCTCAACCCTTTCCATCCCCTAATTAATCCCTTTAAACCCTAAACCAAACCCTCTATCCCTTAAACAACCATCCCTCAACCCTTAAACCTTTAAAACCTCAACCTTAAACCCTTAAACCATCAACCCTTAAACTCTTAATCCCTCAACCTTCTACCCTATACATTGGACCCTCAAACCTAATCCCTCAACCCTCTACCCCAATCCATACCCTAAACCCTCTTCCATCAATCATCTCTCTCTTTCCTTCCTTCCTCTTCTCTCCCTTCCTCTATCTCACTTCTCCCTCCATCTCCCCATCCTTGTCTACCTTAATCCCTCAACCCTATACCCTCATCTTAAACCCTTAAATCAAGCCCTCAACCCTCTACCCTTTACCCTAATCCCTCAAACCTAAGTACTCAATCCTTAAACCCTATACCCTAAACCCTTTAATTCCTCACCCCAACCCTGACCCTAACCCTTAATCCCTCAACCCTAAACCCTCAACCCTCAAATCTTAACCCTGAAACCCTAAAGCCTCAACCCTCAACCCCTATGCCCTCTACCCTATACATTGGAGGTTCTCAAACCTAATCCCTCAACCCTATACCCTCACTCCTCTGCCCTCAACCCAATACCCTATACACTCAACCCTATACCCTCAACCCCTTACCCTCAATTCTCAACCATCTATCCTATACATTGGATCTTCAACCCTCATCTATCTTTATCCTTCCCTCCTCTTCTCTCATCTCTATCTCACTTCTCCCTCCATCTCTACCTCCCTCTGTCACTCTCAGCACACTTAAACCCTATACCCTCTACCCAATACCCTAAACCCTCAACCCTATACCCTCAACCCTTAAACTCTCTACCCTCCCCTCAACCCTCAACCCTTAAAACCGTAAACTAAACCCTTAATCCCTCAACCCTCAACCCTTAATCCCTCAACCCTAATCCCTCCCCCTCAACCCTTAAACCTCTCACCCTCCTCTACCTCCATGGATCCATCCTGTATACCCTCATCCCTTTGGGTATCCCTCTCCTCTCTTGGGTCTCTCAACCCTCTCTCACTCTCTCTCCTATCTCTCCTCTCTCTCTCTCTCTCTCTCTCTCTCTCACCTTACCTAGATAAGTCCCTTTCACTCCAACCCCTCTCTCCCACTCCCTCTCTCTCAGGTCTCTCCCTCCCACACCCTCTCCCTCTCTTAGGTCCTCTCTCTCTCTCTCACTCTATCTCTCTCACTAAATCTCTATCCCACTCCCTCTCTCTCACACTCCCTCTCCCTATCTCTCAAGTCTCTCCCTCTCACACCCCCTCACACTCTCAAGTCTCTTCCTCTAACACCCTACATACATAACTCTCTCCTCTCCCACCATACCTAGCTAATACTCTATACCACTCCATACATATACATACATACATACAGGCATATATACATACATACAAGGCATATATAATACAACACACATACACAATACATACATACAGGCATATATACATACATACAAGCATGCCTACTGAAACATGGAGAAAGAGGAGAAGGCCATGAAGTATAACCCCCTTTTTATAGTTAGGGTTTCATTCAAAAGATGAGATCCAAGAATCTTGAAACAATTATCAACCTAAGAGGTGAGTCAAGTCAAGATTTATGGATCTTGAAATCTTTCTTTTATACAAGGATAGGGTAGTGAGTTAAATCACAACTCCAAGAGAATGAATTAAATCAATATGAAAACCCTAATTCTAGGTCTAACACATGTAATACATAAATCTAACACAAAACATAATGAAACTGTAACTTTTCTGGAAAAACAAGAAAGAGATCATGTTGTGCACTTGACCAAATATGGCTTTTCTAAATTTTTAACAGGGACTCATTCACCACCAAAGGTGAATGGGTCCAAGTGGGCTTGTTCGGGGAGATCTGAACCTAAAATAGAAGCTTATATAGTGTAAAATATGTTGCCCTTCAATCCCTAATAGGGACTCATTTGCCACTATAGGTGAATGGGTCCTACTAGGTCCTAGAAATCTCTGAATTTGATCTACAACTTTGAGGTCTACTCTTCTTCTTTGCACTTTGAAATTCTTGTTTTCAGATATGGATCTACTTATAACTTGCAAGAAAAATTTGGTAGATTGCTAGTCGATAGGGCTTTGCCTTAGTCAAACCCCTTGTTGGTAATTAAACCTTTGATGATAAATGAAAATTTGAAATATGTAATTGTGTGTGCAATCCTAATCTTAAGTGTGTCTAAGACTAAGATCTATGAGAATGTAAATGCAATTCTATCCAATTGTGTTAGAATATAACCCTAAATGTAACATGAACAATGCAAATGACTCACTAAAGAAGATGTCTAATCCCCTTAATAAGCCACAAATTTGAATATACCTCTTGTAGGCTACAAATAGGATGATTATAGAAGATGGAATCACTTAGGAAACAAGTCCTTAGGCTTGGTTGTATGTCTTGTGCATCTCCCAACACCTAGAATCCCTCATGATTCTCCATAGGCATATATCATCAACCTTCACAATGCTTGATCTTGGACACAATATGAGCTTGAAAACCTACAATGCTGCTCCAAACTTCACTCTTGCTTGTTTCTTGACAATGAATGCTTGATCTCATGAAAGTTCTTTATCTCTTAGCTTGCTTGAAATCTTCTTCTAGTTGAAATTATGTAAAATAACCTTCTATTTATACATAATTTGAGAATTAACCCCGAAATTCAAACAATTCAAGCCGACACTAGATCTAGAAATGAAAATTATTAAAATCTTGCTAGAATTAAATTCAAAAAGAAGGTCCTTATTAAGGGAGGACCCATTTTCCACCTAGGGCGAATGGGTCCTAGCACCAATTTCTAGGACCTTGATTTTTCCCAATTAAATTTTTTACAATTTGAATGTTGGGTGTCAGGATGGATCCTTGGAAGGTGTCATAAATAAGTCTTAAATTTGAGTTAAAGATGCTAATTAAATCTAATTAACCACAATTAATTAAGAGGGCCCTAGATAAGTGTGAAAGTGTGTTGCGACACTTTACAACACCATAAATAAGGTACAAATTAAGTACATTTTATTTGAAAAGAGGCCCCTTAGGCTCCATTAATTAAAGAAACCCTAGAAAAGTGTGTAAGTGTGTTACAACATTTTACAACACCTTAACAAGGTACACTTTTAGTTCATTTAATTTTAAAAGGGGTCTAGATTAATGTGAATGTGTACAATACATTACAACACTAACCCAAGGCACAATTAAGTTAATTATATTTAAATTATTCCCAAATTAAGTGTGAAAAGGGACTACTTTTTTTGACACTACATTTAGCCCCCACTTTAGCTGCCATATGATACTAGGTGAATATGCAAGCTAAAGGAAATAACTAGTATGAAAAGGATAATCATATGGATTCATTAGAGAGAATGAATCCCCCATTGTAGCTGCCATATGATACTACATGAATATGCAAGCTAAAGGAAATAACTAGTATGAAAAGGATACACATATGGATTCATTAGAGAGAATGAAGCCCCCATTGTAGCTACCTGCAAAACTACAATGTCAAGAATCGCATCCTGCAACATAGATTCCTTAGATGCTCAAAAATACTCTTATCAAACTTCTATGGAGAATTGAATTTGAGGGTAGATGTATGCCCCCTGATTCCACTTGCTTTATGGAGGTGCAATCAAGGTGAACATGAAACCACATCAAATCACCCAGGTCAGATCATAGGGTATTTCCAAGTACTATAACTCATAGTGATAGACATCTAATAAGACTGGGAGAAAAATTACGAATCCAACAGAACAAACGGCGTCAAAAATGGAGTCCTCTAGCCCCCAATATGTTGATTTGAATGAAATTCCTTTTAAATGAATGAGCTTTATTTACTAGGATTTAACTATATACTAATGAAAATGACTCTTTTCACTATTCACTTGACATTTACCTTGTTGCAAATTTACCTTGGTGCAAAGTGAGTGAACATTCCTAGCCGAAGAGTCTACAAGCCCCCAAGATTGGACAAGATCCATAGCAATGCAGAATGGGGTGTCCTTTGACACACAGTGAGTGCATTCTATTATGCTTTTTCATCGTTTTCGTGCATTTATTGTAGTTTTTTTTTGTAAATAGAGTAATTTTAGGATCTTAGACCAAATTGGCACAAAACATCTCACTTTGGCGCAAAGTGTCACACTTTGGCACAAAGTGTCCCAGAATAGTCATAAGCGTCTAAGACCCACATCCAAAAATGGCCTAAGTGTCCATATTGTCTGAAAAGTATCTTAGAACAACCTTGGTGATATTGATTATCTGATTTAGAACTTATTCCATGCAATTTTCCTCTTAGGTTCCTCCTCAAGCTCAACAACACTTAGGAGGGAGGTAGTTCCACTTCCTACGTGAATCAATTACATGGCTTGCAGAGGAGGAGATTGGGTTGCTTCAAGAGGTCAGTCAATTTTGGGTGTACCTCATGCCACCTATGAGGTACCAAGATGGTATGCTACTAGCCCTCGTTGAGAGATGGGATGTAGGTTCTTGTACCTTCCATCTTCCTATCGGGGAGATGAAAGTCACCTTGGAGGACATAGACTGCATTCTTCAGATTCCTATCCGAGGCAAGAACACCTGTCTAGCTAGTGATAGATCATTGCATAGATAAGAGATGACATCCTTTATTCAATGTTTGAGCATCAGACCGCATGTGGAACTTAAATGGTTCCTAAATGCATGGTCACCACTTCTGCGATGGATTATGATTATGATAGTAGTGCTCACATTAGTACTAGATGGTTGAGGGGTGCACCTAGATGATGGTTTGGTTCATACAATCAAGGGGATGGAGGAGTAGTGTATCATCTATGCTTGGGGTCATAGCATGCTTTCCCACTTGTATTATTATTTGAGTCAATTTCTATTTAGAGAGCTCTATAGAATCGTACATTATACACTGCTACATATATGATGTTTCAAACACATTACCTATACGAGGCCCATATGCTTTCGTATCATAGCCACCCTGGGTGAGATGAGGGTCTTTAGTTATCTCCTCAGACGGCCATGGAAGGATGGAGATTTGTTACAATGGAGGATTAAATTTGACCAGTTGGATGAGGATGGCATCTATTGGAGACCATATCATTGGTTACCACAGTGGGCAGATCACATATATGAGTTGCGTAGGCTACAAATGGATTAGTTTATTTTGGGCAGACAAGGTTATGTACTTAGACCTTTCTATTATGACTATATGATGAGACAGTTCAGGCACATCCAGATACCTCTGCATTACAGACTGACATATCAACGATCAGCACATAGTGCCGCCAGTCTTGGGGACAATCATCGTCTTACTAGGGATGATGTATTTTTCAGTGATTCAAATAATGAGGACCATAATCTACTCCCAGTCTCTAAGGTCGGTGATGTAGGTACCACTCAGGCCTACGAGGAGTGGTGGATTATAGCTAGGCTAGCACCAACATTCCCTCTACACCAACCTGTGGGTTTTGTCAGACCTCTTCTAGGTTGCAGAGGTGATAGAGACGATGATCACATAGATGCATCCACAAATGATGATGATATCATGGCCGACATCTTTGTAGTTTTAGATGAGGAGGATGAGTAGGGTGAGGATTATGAGGGGCAGGATGATGATGAGGAGACACAGTCTATGAGTGAGGATACCACTGAGACCGAGGAGGATCCAGTTGCCTCCGAGGGGGTAGAGATACCTCCTATCAAATTGACTAGATCACATGCCACAATTAGACCAGAGATCCACAAGCATGGGCATGGGGAGGCTAGTAGTAGTATACCACCTGCACCACCAACACAGAGAGGGACTATCATTATATGATCAAACCCCGACCAACGAAATGGAGAGACAGGTGATGATTTGATATTTACATTATTTCTTTACACATGCATGCTTTATATATTTGCTTTATATATAACATGATGGTTACTAATATTTTTATGATTTATACTTTGTAGGATTCACATGAGAGTGGCGTGAGCTCTACCAGTGAGCGATCAGAGCATTGATTCCCCAACTACATGGGGAGGATGATATACCTGGAGAGTGCATGCCCCCACCTTCTGTGGGACTGCATGTAGACCTTTTTGAGTCATTGGTGAGATTAGGTGTAGCATACAAGATGGCTAGAAGTCACGCTGACCAACTTCAGATAGAGCTCACAACAATCCTAGCCTCTTGAGTTTCTATTGGCAACAGGGTAGAGAGTGACCTATGGGCAGAGGTCTCGAGGCTGCAGGAGTTTGTGATGGTACAAGCGGATAGGGATCGCATAGATCAGGAGTGGGTTGAGGCACTTGTATGGGAGGTGAGAGCAGCTAGGTTGGTGGAGGGGATGTGACTAAACTTGAGCCAATCTCATACTATTGTATTGTGACGACCACAAAGATCACCAACCCCTAAGGGATCTGGCAGTCATAGACCCCATTAGCTTTTGTATTCAGCGATGCATATGTACCTAAATTTTTGATGATATATATATATGAGCATTTATGTTTGTGTTTTATGATCTTGTGTTTAATTAAATGTCAATGTGATTTATCAAATATCCTATGTAAGAACATCTAATAAATGTCACCATGATTTAATGCTTTATGTGATCTAATTAAACAATTTACAGTTTATGTTAGACGCTACATTGTGATTAAATTTGTTATGTTAACTTAAATACTCCTATGATCTAATGATAAGGATTTAAATTAACATAACACACCAAATTTTGAATAGTATGGCAACTAAAGTAATTCAACAAAGCATTTGAATAATTACCCTAGAATCTAAGATACACACATATTATCATGTATCAAAGAAGAAAGCAATGTGAGATAAAATAGAAATTATCTACTCAATCTAACATTACTCTAACACACTATTCAAAAGAGGAAACACTAAATGAAATACTAACACAAATGTGTGGAATTTATATGTTCTTTTAGAGGTGTACCATCCATTTTTGTCAATGTGTAGGCTCTAGACCCATAGTTTTCAGTTTTCTTTGATAATGTAAGGGCCTAACTAGTTAGGTTTGAATTTTCCTTTTTCATTCAGGAGAGAATTGACATTTTGTTGGTTTTCGTATAACACTAGGTCACCTTGATTGAATTCATGAGGGATGACATTATCATTGTAACAATGTCGCATTATTTTAGAGGAAGCTTGTAGATGCTTGAGAGAATTTATACACTGTTCATCAAGCATTTCGAGTTGATGCAATCATTGCTCTTTGTAAGTAGTGTCATCAATGATCCCTTTAAGAGCAATTCTCAAGGAAAGAATTTCTAACTCTAGTGGCATTACTGCTTCAGCACCATAAACCAGGTTATACGAGATATTTCTAGTTGATGTTCTAACGCTCGTACAATAAGCCCATAATGTGTAGGTTAATTGTGTATGCCAATCTTTATTATGTTTACTTACTATTTTTCACAAAATTTGTTCAACAGTCTTGTTAGTTTCTTCTACGTTTCCATTTGATTATGGATAGTATGGTGTTGAAAAATGATGTTGAATATTGAATGTTTCCAAGAATTTCTTCACTTCATTGTTTTTGAATGGAGTTCCATTATCTAAAACTAATGCGGAAGGGAGACCAAAGCGAGCAATAATATGTTCCAATATGAAATGAAATATTACATCATTTTTTGTGGAATGAAGAGGGATAGCTTCTACCCATTTCATGAAGTAATCGGTTGCAATAATGATAAATGTATGTCCAGTGAAAGAAGGTGATGATATCTTCCCAATAAGGTCCAAACCCCAAACCAAAAATGGCCAAATAGGAACTTGAGCATGAAGTTCAAAGGCAAGGGCATGAATCAAATTGTTGTGTTCTTGACATTTATGACATTTCTTCATGTACTCAAAACAATCTTGTTCCATGTGTCTCCAATAATAGCCTATACAGATTAATTTTTGAACCAGGGATCTCCCTCCAAAATATTCCACACAAGCACCTGCATGAGCCTCTTCAAGTGTTGTAGGGATTTTGGATTGTTTAATACATCTAAGTAAGAGGCCATTAAATGATCTTTTATATAGAATGTTTGCCAAGATTATATATTTGGATGCAAGCTTTCGCATATGAGCTTGAGTGTTTTTAGTTGTAGGCTCAAGAAAGGTACCATCTTTTAAATAGTTGAATATTGTTGCATACCATTCATTGGAATTATCAGTATCGTTTGATAATACCTCTTTGTTCTCATTGTCTATCATTTGTCATTTGAACTTTAAATGTGAAGTCAACAGGAGGATCATCGGGAGATACAAGGGAAGCGGCGCTTTCCATTGCATCTGCATGTCAATTGTCCTTTTTGGGTATGTTATTTACCGTATATGATTCAAACAAATCTAATAATGTCATAGTAAGATCTCTATATCGAAAAAGCTTATCATGCTTTGCTTGGTATGTGTCATTTATTTGTTTAATAATTAAGAGAGAATCCCCAAATATAGAGATTTGTTTGACTTTTAAAGTGAACACAACACGTTTACCAACTATTAAAGCCTCATACTCTGTAGTATTATTTGTACATAGGAAGTTTAGATGGAAAGATAAGGGAATAGGCTTACCTAAAGGAGGAATTAATATAACTCTTGTTCTGGAGCTCGTTCTACACTTGGAACCATCAAAGTATAATTCCCATGCTTCTTTATCTTTTTGAATAGCCAATTGATACATTCCCATCTAGGAATGAGTCTATGTTAGGTAGTTCTAGGGGAGAAGGAGCATCAACTAATTGTCTGGTCAAGGCTTATCCTTTAATTTCTTTTTGTGATACAAACATAAGGTCAAACTCGGTTAACAACATAATCCACTTAGCTAAGCATCTTGATAAATCCGTTTTAGTAAAAATATGTTTTAAGAGATCAAACTTTTTCATGATATGGATTTTGACATTCAATAAATAATGTCTTAGATTACTAGTAGTGAACACAAGAGACAAACATTGTTTCTCTATCATCGTGTCACATGTCTCATAATCGATCAAAGTTTGGCTAATGTAATAAATAAGATGTTCCTTACCGTTGTCTTCTTGTTGATCCAACAATGCTACAAGAGCATGGGTCGATGTTGCAATGTAAAGGATGAACGACTTGTGTTGCATAGCAGGTTGTAAAATAGGTGGGGTAACAAGATAATCTTTCAAACTCTCAAAGGCCTGTTTACAATCCTCATTCTAGTTAAACTAAACATCTTTCTTAAGGAGTTGCATGAATGGTAATGTTCGATCTGCTAAGGAAGCCACGAAGTGACAGATAGCCTAAATCCTTCCTTATAACGTATGTAATTGAGAGATGTTTCTAGGAGGTGGCATGTGATGGACAAAATTGTGGATCAGGACTTGGGATCAAATTGCTATAAAAGAATTAACTTCCTCAGTTTGTTCCTAAAATGTCAATCTAGGGATCATAGACTTGTGAAAGGTATTGTGGCTATTTGTCAAAGGGATGAAGATAGTGAGCTGAGTGGAAATGAAATGCAACTAGAAAATAAACTTATTGCATATCAAGATAATGTTGGCAACAGGAACTGTCACTTCCTGGCAATAGCAACAACAATAACAAAAATTAAACTCATAGCTTTAAAGCAAACTAATCTGGAAATCATAAAGAAATATAAAGCATGAACATTTAATCTAGAAAATAATCACACATGAAATGAACAATAAACTATGTCTGCAAATAAAATAGAAACAACATTTAATAAGGAACATAAATAAACACGCATCTAATCTAATAGAAATCACCATACATCTCGAGAAGTGGATCATGCCTCCTCAATACGTCTAGTGCTTAAATAAAATCTCTTCTACACGGTATTGAGCATACAAATGATGATTTTATTTATTAGAAAATAATAATTTCAATACAAAAGCTTGTTTACAATAATTTGCGTATATAATCTGCTCACACCAATCTGTCCTCGAGGTAATATTACATAGTATATATATTGCTCAAGCTTATAACATCTGCTAACAAAACAATGTCTTACACACAGAAATAGATAGTTGTTTATGTATGCAAACAATGGTCTATGTAAGACCTTACTTTTTTAGCCACACATTACAAACAATAACACATTTCAATTTCTTCCAATAACAAATACATCTCCCATTAAATCTGACGGTAGTGTTGAGGTGGCTTAACTCTACGATAGAAAATTATTCAGTTATAACAATAGCTAATAATAGAAAATATAAAGATCTACAAGTTTCTTCAAATAGCTAGCAGTGCATCCTCCATATAGCTATGAGTGCATCCTCCACAAGTTTCCATTTTCCAAGTATCACAGGATACAATGATGTGGAAATATTGGCTGACAAATATTCTATCATGAAGCAAATCAACATGGCTGAAGAATGTATGCAAGAAGATCCATGAAGGAAGAACCAAAGGAAGGTTTTCATTGGATAAAACAATGCACAGTCACTATAGGAAGTTTTAACCATTGTCACCTAGGAAGCCAACATCATTTGTTGAAACGATTACAGGAATAACTTGTTGGTCCCAAAGTAATACACAAAAATTCCTGACCAAAAAGTGATAGGAAGGCTACATGCTACAAGCTATATTTTTCAAGGCTTTAAATAACAATGCATATTAGTAAATACAATCAATAATTAATTTTCATAATTTAATCTCAAAACTAATATTAAATAACTCTTGTATATATGTAACCATATGCAACATAAAATAGTTAAATGGTATGCTATAGAATGGAAATGGAAGATGGAAATGGGTATGAGGGTGCATGAAATAGGATGAAATGTGGCATAAAATGGGACGTAAAAGGCTCTCACCAGCATGCTAATAATAGCATCAATTTTCTTCTTGTCCACCTCAATGCCCCTGTGAGATAAGAAAAAAACTATACGTTTTCCACTAGATCTACACCAAAGGCACTTTTTTGGATTTAATCTCATGTATTTTCGCATTCGCTCAAATATATAAAAAAAAAATTTACATGATCTTGTCGAGTTAAAGATTTGACTAGAATGTCATCATTATAATCTTCCAAGATCTTATGTATGTAATTGTATTGTGAAGTATTGAAATGTGTCAATGCAATAGCAATAGATACAACATAATCAATGAAACATTATATTTGAGAGAATTCAAATAACAATAATCAAACTAAAAGAAAAAGCTCTCTAAAGTTGCCCTATTGTTCTCTATCTCCAGGGATTTTTCAAATGATTGTGGCTCTCAGATTTTTGGTATGCACAAGACTTGTCAAATGACAACCTAAAGAACAAGACGCTAGAAAATGCAAGAAATATATTCCTACATGATGATGGCTAAACTATATGATTGATGAGTGATATGATAATGATGCTAATGTTGTATGAAAATGATGTAATTAACTATTGCAAACTAAGATGCACTACAGATAAAGCCATGATTCCTAAATTAAATGCTTCTAAATGCTAATTGCTAAATGCTCACAATGCTAAAATGCTCACAAATGCTCTAATGAAAATTCTACAGAGTATACTTGCTCAAAGTTGGGATATGAAATGTTGTAGAATGAGGCTGTATTTATAGATTTTCCAAGGCATATTTTGATGTGGCAGCAACCAACAGTCAAGATTTAATCTGGAAAGATTGAGGGTGGAGGATGAAGAAGTTAGAGAGAATCAAGGAGAGTGTTTCGTTTAATAGAACACAATGCCAAGTGTGAGGAAGAATTAAATGATGGAAAGAGCCAAGTGTCCCAAAGTTTGTTAAAATTTGTTGAGATAAATGCCAATTTAAATATTAAGGATATTTAAATTCATGAGACACATGATGAGGTGGAAGGAGGAAAATTTGTAGACATGTGTCTAAATTCAAATTTGGAATTATTCAAATTTAGTAAAAAGAGGTTAATTTTTATTTTTAACTAAAACAAACTATTTGAATTTGTTTAATCCCTTAATCTTAAGATTAAGAAGAATTATGATTTAAGATAGAAGAATTAGAAAATGTGAACTATATAAATAAATTTAGAATTTATTTATAACTAGAAGAATTAAAAGGTTTATTAATTAAATAACTTGTATTTAATCAATTTATTATCCAGATTGATTTTAGGTGTATACATTTTTCCCCTCTTTGAAGTGATGTGTTTACACATTGCTTCAAAGAAAAATTTGTCATGCTGACAAAAAAATTGATATGCCCCAGATGCTGATTTTTTTAGTGATGATGGATATATGCCCCCCGATAGATAAATCGATAAATTTTTAATATTTTTAGGATTTTTTGAATTTTTTGAAATTTTTTTTATTTTCTGATGATTTGATGATGATTTTCAAATTTTCAAGATGCCTCAACGATTTATCTCCCAAAAAATAATATTGATCTTGCCCCTCTAAAGAATTGATTAATTAAAGCCCTTTTTAGAAAAAATAAATCAATCCCACTTAATTACCCCTTTAAAAGGTTAAAAAGATGTGAAAAGAGCTCATTTGTGTCATTTGCATTTTGGAGATTGAGTGATTAGAGCAACTTTGAGCAAATTTAGCAAGATGGTGATCCCAATCCAAACCCACCATTTTGAGCGAGTTCGACGTCACAACCACCCAGTCGAGCATGCACCTTCGGTACATACCTGAAAAACCTCCTCGTGAATTTTGAATGATGCTTTTCCCACATTTTTCACATTTTTAAAATTTTGTTTTTATGTTTTAGCGCATATGGTACCCGCTTTAGTGCATCAGGTCATTGTTGTAGTGCATACAGTAGTTTAGTGCATAGGGTCAAATTTTTAGCACATTTAGTCCAGATTGTAATGCATATGGTAAAATGGTGCATAGATGACGTTTTGTAGCGCATAGGGTCAATACAATAGTGCATAGAAGTCATAGATTAGCACATTTGGTGATCTTTATAGTGCATCCATATTTTTAGCACTTTGAGACACTGTTTCAATGCATTTAGACCAGATTGATGAAATTTAGATCAAACTGCCCTGATTTTGATGATTGTTGATCACATCAGCTCAATGCATTTTGATGAGTTGTTTGAGCAAATTTAGCAAGATGGTGATCCCAATCCAAACCCACCATTTTGAGCGAGTTCGACGTCACAACCACCCAGTCGAGCATGCACCTTCGGTACATACCTGATCCTCGTGAATTTTGAATGATGCTTTTCCCACATTTTTCACATTTTTAAAATTTTGTTTTTATGTTTTAGCGCATATGGTACCCGCTTTAGTGCATCAGGTCATTGTTGTAGTGCATACAGTAGTTTAGTGCATAGGGTCAAATTTTTAGCACATTTAGTCTCATATGGTAAAATGGTGCATAGATGTTTTGTAGCGATAGGGTCAATGTGCATAGAAGTCGCACATTTGGTGATCTTTATAGTGCAGATTTGATGTTTCAATGCATTTAGACCAGATCAAACTCATTTTGATGATTGTTGATCACATGAATGTTTTGATGTTGTTTGATGATGTTGATAGGTTGATGATTGATGATAGGTGAGAATCAATGATAGGATGATGATGATTGACCTCATGATAGGTGAGGATCAATGATATCATGAGATTTGATTGAAATCTCATTTAGAGATTAGATTGATAGGTTGATTGATGTTGATTGATAAGATTGTTGATTTGTGATATGATATGATGATAGGAGCCTTCAAGAGTCCTTCAGTCTTGGGAGCATTTCTTAGGGACCTAGGATTTGATTCCACATCTAGTGCAAGCTAAGTTAGATGTGATTGGATGATGTGGATTGAATTATCTAATAGATATGCCCCAGCATAGGATTAACAGGGTACTTCTAACTGCTTTGGCAGAGACATGGCACAATGACCACAACACCTTTCACTTGGCCACTAGTGAGATGATAATCACACCATAGGATGTTTATCAGATTTTGAGGATTCATGTTGTTGGCGAGTTGATTGTGTATGATTCGACGGAGCAAGGAGGTACTGATGCATTAAGGAGAGTTTTTGAGGATGACCAAATTTGTGGATATGAGATTCCATGGCGGGAGATGGTTGATGCATATGTGACACTACCATGTGTTCTTGTCAGTTTCATCGAAGGTTTTCTATGTCCTGACTGTAGGTCAAAGGGACTCTATTGGTTGGGGTCATATATTGGAGAGCATGATCACACAAGGGACTCGATATGCATGGGGATCTTGTATGCTAGCTCACTTTTATCATGATCTTCACTAGGTGGTTTATCTTAGAGGGGCTAGTTTGTCAGTGGGGTTGACATTGCTGTAGATATGGGTGTGGGAGCACATAGCCATTACTCATCCGATAGTAGATAGAGTTTGTTCAGCTGGTTGACCATACATTTTTGGATATACATGTCCAGTTGTCTAGTCGATGCTAGGAGAATTGGAGTACTAGAGACATGTGTTGGATGATCTGGAAACAGTGACATGGCGGCCATACTTGGACTATTAGCAGTGGTCGAAGGATGATACTAAGATGTGGTATGTGTGCTCATCGAGGTACTTGATTGGGAGGACACCATTTTTTATTGAGATATTCCTACTTAGGAGAGTGTTGCAATAGTATGGGTGAGTACAAGGTATGCCCCAAGGAGTTGCACTATATGCATGGTGATGATAGGACATTTTGAAGTGGAGGCCTTGTTTATCATATGATGCAGTGTATCATGAGTACCTTGGGTTATAGGAAGTTATATGGGATTATCATCCAGATATCATAGAGGCTGCAGTGTCAGAGGAGTATGCCCATTATTTCTTTTCACATCCTTTCCAACGGATATCTAGTCTGGATGAGCCTATACCTTCATTAGATGATGATCAGGCACTAAGACGGAGGAGAGGTGGAGGAGGTGATCAGGAGGAGTAAGGAGAGAGCAGTGATGATGAAGATGATGGAGATGGAGGTGATGGTAGAGATGATGGAGATGAGGATGGTGGTGGCAAAGATGGGGATGCAGGTGGAGGTGGACCAGTGTTAGACATGTGAGTGTCTCAGAGGAGGAGATCCCTGGTGGTTGTAGCATAGTAGCATATTCATATTTTCTTACCCTCTCAGCAGCAGACACAAATTGTTGCCTTATAGGCCCAGGTGTAGGCATTATAGGGTCAGCTAGCGTAGGCTCAGGCATAGATACAGGCACAAGAATAGATCACTGCTCTGACAGTAGAGACACTTGTTGAGAGACTGCAAAAAGTGGCCCAGGGTACCTCCACAGCGGATATGCTTCGAGAGGTCATACATTCAGTCTGAGAGGCTAAGTATTATAGGGGACAATACCATGAGGTAGTTCCTACAGAGCAGTGGGTAAGTTATGCTCAATCTATCAGTGCCAGATTAGGATGGAGCCACTCTCGAACTACTAGCAGGGGTGTGACATCACAAAGATCCTGGTGCAGGGTCATCAGGTGGTGCTGTAGGAGGTGTAGTGGTGCCAACATTGTCTAGGGGAGCAGCACATAGCTCTGTATTTGATCACATGTGATGTATTTGAGATATGATGTATACACTTGATTCAACTGATACATTGGTGATTCACTACCACTTTGATGTTGTATCTCTCTACACATTTGGATATCATTGTACACTTGACATTATGATTTTGAGAGTCTATATGATATGCAGCGATGATTAGTGATCTATATGATGTCTATATGATAGATGCTTATGATGGATGCAATTTATTTCTATTCTATAATTGTTTATTTTATGCGATGTTTAATATGCTTACGTTATAGTTGGAATATGATTCTATATGCTTTATGGATGATGCTTTTATGTTATGAGATGGGTTTGATTATGCAAATGATATGTGATGCACTTTATTTTTGTATTTTCTAATGCAAATATATGATCTAATGCATAGATGAATGTATGATATGATAGTGCTTTCTAATGTATGTATGACATGCAAATGATTGTGCAACTTCAAGAGAATGATATTTTTTTGTTAATGTCAAATGTACTCAATCCATTAATGGTAGAGATAACATCATTTTGAAAATTGTGCCATCCTCACAAAATCTATAAATGTAGATGTAAAATCTAATATGGATGCACTCTACTTTAACCATGCAAATCTAAATATGCAATGTTGTCATTTTGTTAGTCGATTTGTTGTGCTTTTATCATCAGTGAGCCTTTTGAATTGTTGAAAGTGAGTACAAATATCGATGGTATAATCAGACCATGATGACCTGAGTACTACTTCCATGATTTTTGATATTGCAAGTTAACACAAGCATCTAGGTATAATTGAACTGAGATGACCTGAGCATTTCTTGTGTAAACAGACAAGATTCAATCATTTTCCTATGAAAATTTTGAATGTCGTCAATGATACTTTGTAGAGCATGTCCCACAACAATTTGCACAGTAGCAATGATTAACTCATAGACAGTAGACAAAGAAAATATAATACTTCATCATAGCTTCTCTAGTCCATAACATCATCGAGTTGCTCCAAAGAAATGATAACAAAAATCAAAATACAATAGTTGAACATTCATGCTAAAGTGATAAAATCATGATTTAGAAGGAACATCATCCATTTAATTTTTTTTTGATTTGATTGATTTAGCTATTTGATATGGATGGTTGATGTGTAAAGTTTGATGATTGATGTTCAATGTTGAGTTGTACTATGATCATTGTGTTTGATGTTGTTGTATTGCTGTTTTTCTATTGTTTTAAGCTCAAATTTTAGTGCCCCTGATGAGTTAAGGATGTTGCCCCCAATCTAGGGTGAGACATGACTGCAATGCTAGGATATGTACATGAGGATTTTTGATGATAGGTAGAATGATGGTGAAAGCGAATGGCCAACACATGCTCAAATAGATGGAAAATATAATCCATAACAAATAGCACCTATTTCTAGGTTTTCACTACTTGTTTTTATTGCACTTTTTCAGATTTTTAGATTTTCTTTTATTTTTTTTATTTTTCTTTTATTTTGTATTTTCCCCTCTTTTTTTGAATTTTTCTCTTTTTTACTTTTTTTGTTGTCACCAAGATGTCTATTTACTAGGTTTTCATTAGGGTCACCATTTTTTCAGGGCATTTTCTCATTTTTATGTATGTTTTTAGGACTTTTACTATGCACTGGATGAGTTAGGTGTAGAACTTCTTGAGATGAAGATTGTTGATGGGTTCCTCGAACAAATATCCTTCAGGTGTAGACAACTAATAGGCTCAAGATCCATAGACTGATATGATGACAAAATGACCTAACCAGTTAGGTTCAAACTTCAGGTTCAAACTTCCCCTTCTTTTCGCGATCTTGTTGATTGTGAGGGTTTTCTTTTAAGACCAAGTCACCAACCTGAAATATTCTTGGTTTTACTCTATGATTATAAATCTTGTACATCTGTTATTGATAGGATTTCAAGTGATCAACTGCATGCTGATGACACTCATCCAATAGTTCCAACTCCTGTAACCTAGCTACTCTATAATCTACCTCTGAGATAATTCCCTTCAAAGATACTCAGAGTGATGGTAGCTCAACCTCAATGGGTAAAATGGCCTCAAATACTTAGACAAGGGCATATGGCATGGCTCATGTTGGGGTGCGGATGCTGGTATGGTAAGCCCATAGAGCAGGGTTTAGTTGAACGTGTCAATCACGTCCAGCATCATTGACGATTTTCTTCAAGATTTTCAAAATGGTTTCGTTTGAGGCCTCTACTTGGTTGTTTCCTTGAGAGTAGTAAGGTGTAGAAAATCGATGTTGGATATGAAACCTTTCACAAAGTTCTTGGACATCCCAATTCTTGAAAGGTCTGTCATTGTCAATGACAATAGACAAAGGAACATCGTACCGAAAGATAATGTAATTTAGGATGAAGGATGCAATTTTTTTTCCAGTGATTGTGGTTAGGGGATTATGAACTTGTGTCTATTGGATGATGACAGATGAGTTTTACCTACAAGGTCTAGTCCTCATTGACAAAAAGGCCATATTGATGCAAATGGTTGTAGCTCTTGTGTTGGTGCATGTATCAAGTTGCCATGGATTTGACATTTTTTGCATTTCTTAACAAATTGGAAAGACTCCTTCTCCATGTTCAACCAGTAATACCCCAAGCATAAGAGTTTCTTAGCAAGAGTTATTCCACTTGAATGAGTGCCACAAATACTTTCATGAACCTCAATTAAAGCGGTTTCAACTTCATTATGTTCAAAACATCGAAGGAGAGTACCATCAAGACCTCGTTGATAAAGTACATCGGCTATCAGGGTATGTCGAGCCGCTTGTAGGATAAAGTTAGGTTTTTGGTTTCAGGATAGATCTAGTGGTAGGGTATTTTCTTTCAGGTAGGTATAGATCTTCCCATAGATTGAGGATTCAACTTCAACTAGATGGTATATAACTTGGGATTCTAGATTTTCATAGGCAGGATTAAACACTTGTTCCACCATGAAGTCATATCGAGCTCATTTCTCTAGTATATGTAGAAGAGAAGCATTGGTTGCCATGGCATCTGCAACTTTGTTATCCCCTCTTGGAATCTATTCAAATTTTATCTCAACAAAGTAATTTTTGAAATCATCCACCATTCTCTTAGACGACATCAACTTGTCATCTTTTGTCTAATAATCATCGTTCACCTAATTGATGACTAGTTGGGAATCTCCATAGACTTGCAACTCTATGATCTTCCATTCGACTGCTTCCTTGATTCCAGTGAACAATTCTTTGTACTCGATTGTGTTATTTGTGCAAGGAAATATTAGTTTGTAAGATTTTGGGATGGTAAGTCCTTGAGGCGTGACAAACAAGATTCCAGCTTCTAACCCATGTTGCATGTAAGACCCATCCAAATATAACATCCACTATTGTGCTAACACTGTAAGGACATTTGCGTATGGAAATTCAATGCTCATTGGATGATCATCTTGTAATGGTGCTTCAGCTAGTTGATCTGCTATTGCTTGGCCCTTGATTGCTTTTGTGTCCACATATTGGATGTCAAACTCACTCAATATGATTACCCACTTGGCTAGTCTTCCTGTTAAGATAGCTTTGTTGAGTAAATACTTCAATGGATCAATCCTAGCTATAAGTTTGATAGTATGGGTTAACATGTAATGTTGCAGTTGTTGAGTAGCAAATACTACTTCCAAACAAGCTTTTTCAATGAATGTGTAGTTAATCTCATAGCCATTTAGTGTTCTGTTGATATAATAGATCGCCCTTTCTTTTCCTATTATGTCCTCTTATGCCAGCAAAGCTCCTAAAGAGACCTCAGTAATTGCAATGTAAAGCAAAAGTGGCTTTCCTTTTGTTGGTGGTACCAATATTGGTGGGCTCATTAGATATTGTTTCAATTGGTTAAAAGTTGCTTCACATTTTCCATCCCATTTGAAAGAAACATTCTTTTGTAGTAATTGATTAAAAGGATGAGTTCTATCTGCCAATTGTGCAATAAATCTCCTGATAGATTGAAATCCTCCTTGTAAATATCTGAGTTGGTTGATATTCTTAGGAGGAGGCATTTCCATGATTGCTTTGGCATAGGTGGGATGCACTTCAATGCCTTTAGTTGATACTATATATCCTAAGAGTTTAGTTGATGTCACACCAAACACACACTTCTTTGGATTTAACTGCACATTGAATTTCTCCAACCCAGTAAAGATTTTATCTAGGATTTCCATATGTCCTTCCCTAGTGTATGATTTTTCCAATAGGTCATCTACATGATCCTCCATGAAGGTGTGCATCATGTCATGAAAGATAGTTGTCATTGCACATTGATAAGTGGCCCCAACATTCTTAAACCCAAAAGGCATGGCGTTCCAACAAAAAGTACCCCATGGACATGTGAAATTTGTTTTATCTTGGTCTTCTGGTGCAATTTTTATCTAGTTATAGCCTGAAAAATCCGTCCATGAGTGATAACATTTCATGTCCAACTGTCAAATCTACAATGATGTCAATGTTAGGCAAAGGAAAATCATCCTTCAGACAATCCTTGTTAAGATCTATGAAATCCATACATATCCTAATGTTGTTATCTGGTTTATAAATTGGTATAATGTTAGAGATCCATTCATCATAATCAATTGGTCAGATAAATGCTGCATCTAATAGTTTCTTCAATTCAGCTTTCACCAGAAGGGCAATGTGCAGATGCATTTTTCTCAATTTTTGCTTTACTGGCTTCACTCTAGGTGGTAGTGATAAATGATGCATTATAAGCTCTAGATCTATGCCTGGCATGTCAGTGTATGCCCAAGCAAAGTTGATTTGTCGCTCTTCAAAGAATCTAGTGAAGCTTGGTTTTTCTTCCTCTATCATGGATGCTACTAGATGTAGGGTCTTGACTATTTCAGTTGCACCAATGTTGATGTATTGTGTGGGCTCAACTAGTAGTGAAGATCTCTCATGACAGTGCTCAGGAAGAGTGTCAAATCTCCCATCTTTCGGTGCCTCAAAGAGGTTTTCACCATTAGATGCACTCTTTATTTTTACTTTTTCTTGATCTAATACTGTCATTAAATGGTTTTCACCATTAGATCAATTTTTTATATTCATTTTGTAGTTGAGATATTTGGCACTCCCCTTGTCTGAAGCTTTGTTATGTGATTCGCTGGTGGAACATGTTTTGGGATTGTCATAACAAAGGAAGTTTACAATGGCATCATCATTTGGAAAGATAGGTATGTCTAGTAGCTCAGTTTGGTCCTAGTCAATTAATTCGGGCTGTACCAATGGAAAGGAATCATTAGATTGGTTTAAGTAAAAAGGGGTGAGTGTTAGGATGGAAACGTCGTCAAAGTGTTCAATAGCAATGTCAAGTTTTATGATGTTACTCTCCTCTGAATGATCTATCTTGCTCAAATTCTAATTGTCTTCGCTAGAGTCATTGATATGTTGTGATCCAATTTCAAGTGGTCTAGACCTTGAACTTTGTCCCTCCATATGTGTGGGTGTATACATCTTTATCACATCAACTTCTTTATCTTCAAAAGATACTTCAGATAGTGAGTCCCATTCATATTCATTTGAATCTATTTCAAAACTGGCTTGTAACTGTAGGATTCGCTCACAAATATGTTGTTTGGTTTCTTCCTTGATCTCTTCTCTGTATCCTAGCCCTATCTTGTCTTTTGGATTGGTTATGATAGGCTGAATTGGTTCTACGATACCTTCTTTTCTTTTGCCAACATGACTGTTTCCTTCGTAGCCCATCTTTTCTAGGATTGTGAATCCTTTGCCATATTGCTCTGTTTGTACATTAGAATTTGATGCTTGTGATGCTTCTTCATCTTTATACAACCAACTTAAAATGTCCTTGTCTTTAGACTCATCCACTAGAGTTCTTGCTTTGAAAAATTTACCCTCAAAGATTGTGGTTGGTTGTGAGGATTGTTGTCTTAAGGTTGATGGTTGTCCATATGACTTAGGAGAAGACAACAGTTGTGAAATACATAATGATTATTCAAAAGAATATTCAACCATGCCTTTTTATTTCAATTGGACCTTTTCAAACTATTTTGATAAGGAAGTTAGTTGTCTTTCATTGTTTGATGGAGTGGAATCACCAATACCTTTATCTTTTGACTAAACTTTTTTCTCAGGCTGATTTGACAACTTGAACTAATTTAACCTTCCTTGTTTGAGGAACTAGGAGTGATAGCTTCTCTGTTATGTGGTACAAAATTATCTTGGATTGTTTTGAGTGTGTTGCAATATTGAGGATTGTTGGAATCGGCTAAAATAGTGATTTATTGTCCATTGAAAGGAAATTTCAAACATTGATGATAAATTGATGGCACTGCTTGCATCTCATGGATCCAAGGACATCCCAAGAGTATATTGTATGTCAACTCCTTGTCTAACACTTGGAAGATTATATCTTTTAAAACTAGCCCCACTTGAATTGGTAACACTATCAATCCCTGAGAAGATCTTTCTTCATCATCATAAGCTTTTATAGTGATCTTTCTTCTAGCATCTATGGCATTTTCTGAATATCCTAGTGCATGGACAAGCTTTAAAGTGTAGATATTTAGCCCAGCTCCTCCATCTATTAAAACACGTTTGACCTAATTTTTATGAATCGATACCTCAATATGAAGGGAAACATTGTGTGGATGTGTGAGTGATGCATCATCATGTTTTGAAAATGATAGGTAATGAGGTGTGATCAAGTGTCCCACCATAGCTTAGAATTGACAAACTTCTAGATTATTTTGTATTGTGGTGGCTACTAGAGCTTGTTCTAAAATCTCCTTGTGAGCTAGTGAAATTTTGAGAAGTTCCAATATTGATATATGAGCTAGTATTTTCTACAATTGATCAACTATGTTGTAGTGGTTTGAAGGGGCAACAGATGTTCTAGATACAGAAGAGGCTTCAGGTGTTTTAGATGCAGCTCCTTTTAATATTAATTTGGCCTGCCCTCTTGTGGTTGCATTGACTAGCAAATTGTCTTCTTTTTCTCTAATTTTAATGACATTGATCTAATTATCAATTGCAGCAATGTCTATAGTCAGATTTATTGGTATGATGTCATTGATTTGATTTGATTTGGTGTTGATGTTGATGTCATGAAGTTGATTTTCAGCTGTAACGTCTTTGTTTTTATTTTCAGCTACAACAATGTCTTTTTGTCATTAATTTCAGTGTCAGTTTGATTATCAGCTGCAACAATGTCTGGTTTGTCATTAATTTCAATGTCATTGTTCTTATCTTCAACTGCAAAGATGTGAAGGATAGTTGTGTCATAAACATAGTTCACATTTTTACCTTTGTTGTTTGCAGAAGAAGATTCTCCTTTTTCGTAGTTTGGTAAAGGATTCTTGAATGCTCCATAATCATTATTCGTTTGAGGTCCTTCTACAAATATTTCTTTTCTATCAATTAAATCTTGTACCAAATGTTTCAGTTGTATATAGTCATTTGTTTTATGTCCTTTGTTTCGATGGAAATCACAATAGTATGCATCATTCCACCAAGAAGGTTTAACTCTTGGTTCACAATCTCGTGCCTTTGGTAATGTTATAACTTTGGTTGCAAGAAATTCCTTCAATGTTGATTCAAGTGACTATCCCAAAGGTGTGAATCTTCTTTGATTTGATGGTGTTCGATACGGTGGTGGTTTGGATTCAACATTGTTTTGATTGTTATTTTGATTATTGTTTTGGTTGGTGTTTTGATTGGTGTTTTGATTGGTCTTGGAGGCAGCAACTGTCAAGTTAAAGACTGGTTTTGCATTTTGTGTTGAACAACTGCAACATCATTGTTACCATAATTTTTATTTCTTTTCCAAAATTTTGGTTTATCATTGTTGTTATAATGATTTGAGGAGTTTTCTGAGTTGTTTCCTTCCTTATAGAGTTTTAAGACCCCTCTCTTAACCAAGGCTTCTTCAATTTTAATTCCATTTTCAATCATTTTCTCAAAGCTGGGTGGGTATTGCAATTCAATTCTATAGCTCATCTCATCATTTAGATTATCAATGAATATTTTCATCTTTTCTTTTTTTGGGATAGAGCGAGCATACCTAGCAAACAATCTTCTCCATCTTTGCAAAAATATGAAAAATGATTCACCCTTTTTTTGTTTTTTTGTTGCAAAGGTCCTTCATGGTTATCTCATGTTGGATAGTGTAGGAATATTATGTGATAAATTTATTAACCATCTCTTCAAAGGATATAATACTTGGTGGTAATTTTGAGAACCATTCCATACATTGTCCACCCAAACTTCGTGGAAACAATCTCATCAAGTAAGTCTCCTCATGTGCAAATCCAAGGCTCATGGTGCGAAATTCCCTTACATGATCTATAGGATCAATTTTGCCATTATATTTATCATATTTTGGGAATTCACAATGCTTAGGAAAGGGTATCATGTTCACAGTTTGGTCAAAAGGATATGGGCAGATTTCTTGTATCAAGTATCTTTTTGTGGTCCCTCTTTGCATGTCAAGAAGTTGTAGATTTTTCATTTGATTAGTTAAAGTAGCCATTGGATTTGTGTTTGATGGATCAATTTTTGTTCTTCTAGGAGTTCCTTTTAGTTGGTTAACATCAAAGTCATTAGGTAGTTTGATACCTTGATTAGCCAACATTAGAAAGTACTTTTCTCCATCATTTTCTAGAAATTTCTCCATGAATTTGTGGAAGTTAGGATCTTGTTGAGCAGTTTGGATGTCTTCCTTAGTAATTTCATCATTTTCAAGTTGGTGGAATTTGTGGAAAGGATTTTCTTCACTTTAAGCCATGGTAGTTTGAGTTTCTACTTCTTTTTCCTTGAGTTTTTGCTTTTGTGATCTTGTTAAAATGGGAATACAAGTGTTAAAGTTTTACTATACTTAGATCTTTGTTTAAGAGGTTCCAAGGGTATACCTCAATCAAATATAATGAAAAATCCTATTGATGAGACTAAGGTGTAATATGATTATACAGTGTTGTTTCATGGTGAAGGATGACAGATCCTGATGATGAAACTTAACTTAGCAATCATAGATGTGTTTGATGATTAGGCACTTTAAGGTGTTAGATCTTAGTTTAGTTAATGGAATTTCACTTGCAAATTCCAGTTTCTTCAAGTTTAAAACACTGTTGTGACTGAGGAATGATTATGCTCTGAAAAGGATGCCTAAATGTGATTTTAATTTTCAGACAGATGGTGAAAATAGCTCTCTAGTTGTGAATTAATTGGATGTGCTAAAATAGGGTACAAATGCATTAAAATATGGAATGGATGTGCTAAAAGATGGTATGAATGTGCTAAAATGTGCCCTAGATGCACCATAAAATGGACTCAATGAGCTAAAAAATGGATCAAATGCGCTAGAGAATGCACTAAATGCATTAAAAGATGAACTCAATGCACTGGAAAATGACTCAAATGCGCTAAAAAATGGTTCAAATGCTTTAAAACAAGCCAGTGATGTGCCAGACGACCCCTAAATGTGATTTTAACTTGGTACTCTATTGGATTATTAGGTAAATGCGCTAAATGGATTTGAAAATACACTAGAAGATGGAACAAATGCGCTAGAAAAGGACCTAGATGTGCTAAAAAATGTTGTGTATGTGCCAAAAAATGCCCTATATGCGCTAGAAAATGCTATGTATGCACTAAAATAGGGATTGCATGCGCTAAATTGGAAGTGTTCACTGTTTTGAAATTCTATTTGGTTATTTTTCTTTGAATCAGTGAGTTTGAATTTTTTGAAGGGATAATCTACTAAATAATGATTATTGCTTGGTTTGCTTGTTTGTGAATTATGTGAATTAAGTGTTCTTAAATGGATGATTTCTTGAATAATGACTTCAAACACAACAAGTTGTAAAACAGTTGTGTCCAACCTATGATCTAAACATTGAGTGTATGTTCAGGAATTTGGTCTGATTCTTTTGATTTCCATAGGTATAGAACAAGAGCAAACAAATCAGTCACTTTTCTAATGACAAGGGTCATTTATAATATCACAGCCTACATCTTAGAACTATGTCAACTCACACAGCCTTGTCACCCCCTAGAGGGTGCCCATGTTTTTGCCTTTCCTGAGTCTTAACCAAAGTCAAATCCTCCACTTTTAGCCAGTAATCCTTGATAGTTATATGGTGAGTATCTTGGGGGTAGATTCTTCCCTCTCCTTGCACTGTGATATTAAAAATGTTCAGAGACTGACTCGACTAGCTTCTACACTTAAAGTTCATAGTAAGGGTTTTTGTTCGATGCAGAAAATGATGAACTCCCTCAAGAAACCTCCCAACTTTTATAAAAAATGCTTTGGGGATGGTTATCTTGCACACTACTATTGAATTGTGAGTTTCCTCAAATTCACTTTTGATTATAGTGGGTCGAAAAAACTCGGCTTTAGTTGTTACCACTTAGGTCATTCCTATAGGGTGAGTACTTTTTCCCACTACGACAAGCCTTCTAAAGGTGCTATCAAAACATAAAATAGTGAGTCTAGAATTCTGGTTACCCAGTGAAGGGGAGAGCATAGGCCTATCACTTTACAAGCACAGTAGACAGGGTGTTGATTAATCCTTTTAATTAAACTAGATGCCTAATTTAATCAAAAGAAAGCAAAAATAACTCCAGCCCCTACAAACACCATCAATAGTTTGATAATTGTCTTTGAAAAGTGTATTAAGCACCTGCAACATAAAAAATATAGATCAGTTCTCAAAATTTTGAATTTTTGCAAAAAAAACCAAATGCGCTAAAACAAAGACCATATTTGCTAAAATATTACACCAATGTGCTAAAAGAACTACTATATGCACTAGAAAAACTATTTTATGTGCTAGAATAACTCCTAAATGTGTTAAAAGAACCCCTGTATGCACTGAAAGATGATCCTGATGCACCGAAAGATGAGTTGGATGCGCTGAAACACGACCTGGATGTGTTGAAAGATGTTTCATATGCACCGGAAGAAACCACGGGTGCACTACATAGAAGTTCACATCCAAATCTATAAACAAAATTTTTAGAAAACGTTAATAAAAATAGAGCTAGGTCCCATGGTGGGCACCAAAATGTATTGTGAAGTATTGAACTGTGTGAATGCAATAGCAATAGATACAACACAATCAATGAAACATTATATTAGAGAGAATTCAAACAACAATAATCAAACTGAAAGAACAAACTCTCTAAAGTCGTCCCATTTTTCTCTATCTCCAAGGATTTTTCAAATCATTGTGGCTCTCAGATTGTTGGTATGCACAAGACTTGTCAAATGACAACCTAAAGAACGAGATGCTGGAAAATGAAAGAAATCTATTCCTACATGATGATGGCTAAACTATATGATTGATGAGTGATATGATAATGATGCTAATGTTGTTGTATGAAAATGATGTAATTAACTATTGCAAACTAATATGCAACTAAAGATAAAGCCATGATTCTAAATTTAATGCTTTTAAATGCTAATTGCTAAATGCTCACAAATGCTCTAATGAAAATTTTCCAGAGTATATTTGCTCAAAGTTGGGATATGAAATGTTCTAGAATGAGGTTGTATTTATAGATTTTTCAAGGCATATTCTGATGTGGCAACAACCAATTGTTAGTCTGGAAAGATTGAGGATGGAGGATGAAGAAGTTAGAGAGAATCAAGGAGATTGTTCCCTTTAATAGAACACAGTGCCAAGTGTGAGGAAGAATCAAATGATGGAGAGAGCCAAGTGTCCCAAAGTTTGTTAAATTTTTTTGAGATAAATGCCAATATAAAAATAAAGGATATTTAAATTCATTAGACACATGATGAGGTGGAAGGAGGAAAAGTTGTAGACATGTGACTAAATTCAAATTTGGAATTATTCAAATTTAGTAAAAAGTGGTTAAGTAAATAAAACAAACTATTTGAATTTGTTTATTTAATTAAGATTAGAAGAATGTGATTTAAGATAGAAGAATTAGAAAATGTGAACTATATAAATAAATTTAGACTTTATTTACAAGTAGAATAATTAAAAGGATTATTAATTAAATAACTTGTATTTAATCAATTTATTATCCAGACTGATTTTAGGTGTATGCAGTAATCATGAAATATCAATGTCATTTCTCATTGATATGTTACACCTTCGTTTTTCAATCCAAAAGGCATGACTACCCAACAGAGTGTTCCCTGAGTTGTATTGAAATCTATCTTGTATTGATCTTGAGGATTGATAAAGATTTGATTATATCTGGAAAATCCATCCATGAATGGCAACAATGCATGTCACACAATTGAGTCTACTATCATGTAAATATTAGGAAGGGGAAAGTCATCTTTTAAATATGCTTTATTCAAATCTCTAAAGTTTGTACACATCCTAATACGATTATCAGGTTTCGCAACTGTGACGATATTTGATATCCACAAAGAATAATCAATAGGTCAGATAAATCCAACATCAAGAAGTTTCTCAATTTTGATCTTAACCAGTAATGCTATCTTAGGATTCATATTTCGTATTTTTTGTCACATGGGTTTAGCATCTTCTATGAGGACTATGTTGTGTGTTATAATCTTAGCATCAATTCCTGACATGTATGAGTAAGTCCAAGCAAAGAGTTTAGGAAAGTCATGAAGTAAGTTTGCATGATCTTCTTGTTCATCTTTATCAAGGAACTTCCCTACTTGAATTACTTTCTCCTCGTTATTGATATCCATTGGTATGTTGATTGTATCTCCCAAAGGAAGTGCTTTTGGTTTTGATATTTCAGGATTATATTCCTCTTTATCCTTGATACTTTCATTGCTTTCATTTACTTCATCAGCTTGTTTAGTACTAACCATAGCAATTGTAACCAGTTTCTTTGTGAGAGGAGTGAATTATTTATCATAGACTCCTAGCATTTCTTTCAAAGCTTCATCATCCTTAAAGTATTCCAAAGACTCATTAGAATTTATATCAATCAACCTAAGATGCTTCAAGGTGAGAGTTGGTTTGCTAGACTTACATATGATAGTCTTGGTGTTGAGTGAAGGTGAAGGTCATTTTATTGTTTGTGTTATCTTAGAAGGGAAATATCCCAAACCACTTTTTGTTTCTTGTGTGTTAGGCTTTATGGGAATACGGACGCATTGCTCTTTCTTCCCATGGACATCCTTTTCCATTATAAGCAAGTTGTTTCACAAGATCATAACCTCTCCCATAAATTATTTCCATTTCTTTTGGGTTTGGTGGTTTTTGGTAATCTATCTCATCAAAATTTGTTGTATAGCTTGTGTCTTCTTCTAAAGTAGATGAGGTAGATGGCTGTGAGATGTCCTTTGAATTTTGCGTTGACATTACCATTGGTTGCTTTTGATTTTTGGTGTCTTTGGTTGTAATCTTATATTCTCCCATGAATATTGGTGTGAAATCCAAGGAACTCCAATCATCTTCCAACAACTTAGTAAGTTCATAAATGTCCATTTCATGTTCTTTTTCTTCTTTTGCAAGTTCTTCCTGTAGTGTACTAGATTCCAGTGCTTCTAAAGGATCTCACCCTTCTCTCTCGAGCATCAAGCAAATTTTGGGTTTAGGATCGGCTTTTAGTGTGTAGAATTTGTTGTTATAGACATACTTCATGACATGATGTAAAGTAGAAGGCACGCCATTCATTTCATGAATCCAAGGTCTCCCTAAAAGGAGACTGTAAGAAAGATCGTCAGGCATAACATGGACCAAAGTTTGTAATGTTACTTTCCCAACTCTTATAGGTAATGTGATGACTTTGATCGTTTGCTTTCCTATGTTATCAAATCCACAAATAGATAAAGAATCAGGTTTAATATTTCTTTTACTCATTTTTATCTTTTCCAAAAGGCTCACACTACACACATTTAGGGTCGAACCATTGTCAACAAGGGTTCGTTTTATCGCAATTTGATTGATATAGACTATTATGTTGAAATATTCATATTTCTTCTAAATTTCTAAGGGAGGTAACTCACTCTAGTGAAAAACTATGTCCAAGTTCATTTCATTCATTCCTTGAATTAGCACTACTACATCATTTAAACTAGTGTTAGAAGGAATCATAAATTTTTGCAAAGCCTCTTGAAGTATGTTATGATAACTAGGTGATGTTTGAAGCAGTTCCCATAGGGAAATCTTAGCAAGAGTATTCTTAATTTGTTCAACAAGATTATATTCCTTTCCATTGTTTGCAATCAAACAAGGATCACTAGGCAAGATAGGATTAGGCAAGGATAGTGAAACAAGAGTTGTTTGTTGTTGCCTATTGTTCCTTATATTGTAGGTAAGAGAAATGGTATTATAACTCATTTGTTGTGAAACACTACCATTGTCAAGCGGAGTCTTGTTTTTCAGTGGTTCAAGGATGAACACAAGTTTGTTTTAAACTTGTGGTTTTTGTGAAGGGGGATAAATTATGAGTTGTGGTGTGATGGTATTAACATCTTTGTATTTTTGTTTGTCATGACAAGCCTTAGTGGATGAACCTTGCGAGATGAAGTCCTCAAGGGCTTCATCTAACATTTCAAATTCATCACTACTAAAATGCTTGAAGGATAGGTTAACCTTTAAAAGGAAACTTGACATAACTTTTCTTTCCCTAAGGGTCTCGTTTGATGTTTTTGCTATTTTTTTCTTTTGTTTTTGTTTTCTAATGAATGCATAATGTAATATAATTTATCTATTGATGCAATAATGCTAAAAATGCAGAATTCCAATGCTACTTATAATTGAAATATGCAATAGATTATTTTTCCAATATTACTAAATTTAAATAGTAAATAAACAAGAATTTGAGTGCAAAAACAATCTGTTTCAAACTATTACTTCTCAAATTTTAGAACAAAGACAAAAATTATTATCAAAAACCAAAAACTACTCAAAAATTTTCTTGTCAAAAGTTGTATAGGGACTCATTCACCACCAAAGGCGAATGGGTCCTGGTGTAGGTATTTACAGAGATCAAAGAGGCACCTAAAACACTAGAACATACCCTTGAGAAGTCTTGTTGATCAGGGTGTCTAGGGACTCATTCACCACTAAAGGTGAATAGGTCCTAGTTCTAGGGTTTTTTGAGTTTGATTTCAATTTTTCTAAGTTATTTTTGTGTATATGTTGTCTCATATCTATAACAGTGAATTTTGTAATAGATTTTCCAGATATAAGGTCTCGAAATGTAACTTTTACTATGATGGAATGATGACTAAGATGAGTAAATCTAGAATGTAGTTTGAATCTAGATGCTTGAATGATGATCTCAATGTGAACAAGATGGAAAACTAAATCAAATTTAAAACATTTTTTCATATTTTTAGTGAATATAAGCAATTTAAACATGCAATTTTACGCTAAATGCAATGTTTACCAATGCATAATGTAATGCAAACTTAATGCAAGCTAGGATCTAGGGTTTGAATGCATTACAAATCAAAAACTAAGATGTTCAAAAAGGGATCAGGTTCACGTCGGGTTCACCAAAATGAAACATAGAGAAAGAGGAGAAGGCTATGAAGTCTAACCCCTTTTTTATAGTTAGGGTTTCATTCAAAAGATGAGATCCAAGAATCTTGAAACAACTATCAACTCGAGAGGTGAGTCAAGTCAAGATTTAGGGATCTTGCAATCTTTATTTTATACAAGGACGGGGTGGTGAGTTAAATCACAACTCGAGGAGAATAAATTAAACCAATATGTAAACCCTAATTCTAGGTCTAACATGTGTAATGCATAAATCTAACACAAAACATAATTTGAAACTGTATCTTTTCTAGAAAAACAAGGAGATAATCTTGTGCACCTAACCAAATATGGCTTTTTCTGAATTGTTAACAAGGACTCATCTGCCACCAAAGGAGAATGAGTCCTAGTGGGCTTGTTTGGGGAGCTCTGAACCTAAAATAGAAGCTTGTACAATGTAAAATTTTTTGCCCTTCAATCCCTAATAGGGACTTATTCGGCACTAAAGGTGAATGGGTCCTACTAGGTCCTTCTAGAAATATTTGGATTTGATCTACAACTTCTAGGTTTGCTCTTCTTCTTTGCACTTTGAAATTCCTTTTTTCAGATCTAGATCTGCCTATAACCTACAAAACAAATTTGGTAGATTGTTGGTGGATAGGGGTTTTCCTCAGTCAAACCCCTTGTTGGTAATTAAACCTTTGATGATGAATGAAAATATAAAACATGTAATTGTGTGTGTAATCCTAATCTTAAGTGTGTCTAAGACTAAGATCTATGACAATGTAAAGGCAATTTTATCCAATTGTGTTAGAATAGAACCCTAAATGTAACATGAACAATGAAAATGACTCACTAAATAAGATGTATAATCCCCTTAATAAGCCACAAATTTGAATATACCTCTTGAAGGCTACAAATAGGATGATTATAGAAGATGGAGTCACTTAGGAAACAAGTCCTTAGGCTTGGTTGTATGTCTTGTGCATCTCCCAACACCTAGAATCCCTCATGATTTTACATAGGAATCTATCATCAACCTTCACCAATGCTTGATCTTGGACACAAAATGAGCTTGAAGACCTATAATGCTACTCCAAACTTCACTCTTACTTGTTTCTTGACAATGAATGCTTGATCTCATGAAAGTTATTTATCTCTTAGCTTGCTTAAAATCTTCTTCTAGTTGAAATTATGTAAAATAACCTTCTATTTTTACATAATTTTAGAATTAGCCCTAAAATTCAAACAATTCAAGCTGACACCAAATCTGGAAATGAAAATTATTAAAATATCGCTAGAATTAAATTCAAAAAGGAGGTCCTTATTAAGGGAGGACCCATTCGCCACCTAGGGCGAATGGGTCCTGGCACAAGTTTCTAGGACCTTTCCTTCGAGGGGTGAAAGAACATCAAAAACCCACATCAAATGTGCAAAGAAAGGAGGGTCCTATAGAGGGAGGACCCATTCGCCACCTAGGGTGAATGGGTCCTAGCACCAATTTCTAGGACCTTTATTTTTCCCAATTATTTTTTTTACAATTTGAATGTTGGGTGTCGGGATGGATCCTCGGAAGGTGTTATAAATAAGGCTTAAATTTGAATTAAAGGGGCTAATTAACTCTAACCATAATTAATTAAGAGGGCCCTAGATAAGTGTGAAAGTGTGTTGCAACACTTTACAACACCATAAATAAGGTACAAATTAAGTACATTTTATTTGAAAAGGGGCCCCTTAGGTTCCATTAATTAAAGAAACCCTAGAAAGTGTGAAAGTGTGTTACAACATTTTACAACACCTTAACAAGGTACATTTTTAGTTCATTTAATTTTAAAAGGGGCCTAGATTAATGTGAATTTGTACAATACATTACAACACTAACCCAAGGCACAATTAAGTTAATTATATTTCAATTATTCCCAAATTAAGTGTGAAAAATGACTACTTTTTTTGACACTACACATACATACATACATACATTTCATGTACAAGCATACAAATATATATACATACATTTAATAGACTAGCATTTAACACAAAGCAAGACATAATGTGAGCGCGTTATAATGTGCTCGTGTTATGTCTTGTTAGGCCACTCTTGGGCACAAACACAAAAAAAAAATCAAAACTATGAAATAACGTGAGCGCATTATAATGCATTTGCGTTATTTCTTGCTTTGGGAATCCCCAAGAATTATGCTTTTTATTTTCTTTGGAATACCAACCCAAAGGCTTGGAGTGCCTTCCCAATGTCCAAAGATGTGTTTTTGCAAATTCTACAATATTTCACATAATCATGTTTGTGTTAAGCATTAGGTTTGCACATGTTTCAAGGTCAAACAAATCAAACACCTAGGTAAATTTAGGCTCTCTCTTAGCTATCTAACGATGTAATATTTTCACATTTTGACAATGTTAAGCCTCTAATCTTTAATTACTTTTGTTTGTGTGTCTATTTTTTGGCAAAAGCCAATGTTTGGTATTTTTTCTTTATAAATTAACCAATCATTGAAATTTCAAATAAATTACATTTTTAGAAACTAGACTCCATTCTACACATATTATAAAATATATATTTCAATTAATTTTCAAAATTTATAAGGGTAGCACGGCCAAAATTCTATTTTTCAGGAAGTGTCCACTTTGAAAATTAGTAAAAAAATAAAATTCATTAAAAATTATCATAAAAATCAGGTATAAACTACATCATGTTAGCTAATTTCTCACCAAAACGATTTTAAAAATACCAAAAAAAGGTTAACGTTTTGAGGGAGCCACAAAAGTTGCCATGTTATGTTTTTTGACAAAAACAGCACCAATTTATGTGGTTCCCTCTTTTGAACCCCTTAATCTCTACCATTTTCAAAAAATAAATAGTAGTTTAGAAAGTAAACTTGGAGCACTACGATCCATATTTTTGTTGCATCTAAATTTTTTGAGAGTAACTATCCTCAATTTCACATCCAAGGTTAGTATTTCCTAATTTTAGAAAGAAAAAAAGTGGCCACTTAAGACTCATTTTTTGCCTCACATCTTTTTGCACTTACCCGAGAGGGACAACAATAACAATCTTTGCATTAGTGGAGATAACTATAAAACAATGAGATAACTTCGAGAACTTATCACCATCCATAATCCAAAGATGTGGTACAAATAATATTTATATTTATATTCCTTAGTCCATTTCTTTAATAACAAACATCATACCCATGAAACCATAGATCCAAACATTTAAAATACATTGAATAGATCAAACATCTACTAAACATATGAATTCTAGGATATGAGGAAGCCAAATATAACCATGAATAAAAGTCACAAGTCCTTTCAACCTTATAAATTTTGACTAAGTAAAAAATCCAAAATTATATAAAACATCTACATGAATTACTACTTGCATCCAACACTACAAAAGTTTTATCTATGTGATTTTGCATGTCTTCTTAATAACACATTATTAAGGTAGGACTACATGCATTCTAACATTTACACAATACAAGTATCCAAATAAAATATATATATATATATATATATATATATATATATATATAATAAACATAGAGTACAAGAACTTCACATATTACGAAAACACAATAACAATGACACTCATATAAGTTAAAAAAACTCAGGGATTCCTCAAATATGATAAACACACTTGGTCCTTAAATCCTATCTAGAGATCATCTTCCAGCTATGCAATGTACCAATGGGATTTTAACCATCCTAAACCATAGGATAAAATCATATTCCATTCTTTCAAAATAGAATCCATTAGATAAACATTTTTATAAAAATCGCATTCCTTCTTTTCAAATGGAATCTATGAGATAAACCTCTCATAAAATTGCATTTTATCCTTTCAAATGGAATCCATGAGATGAACTTCTTATACACCCTATCCTTTCAAATAGCATGATATTCTCACAAGTAGAATCATGACCTAAAAGAAATCATATAGAAACATAAACAACTGTGGTATACCAGATGTCACACATAAACTATGATATAAGATATTTCAAAAATCAATCATAACACAAAAGATGTCACACCAACATAAAACATTATAATTAATTAACCCAAGACCATTCATATAGTCAAAATAGACATACAAACACTTAAGTATTGTATGCAATTTTAAAAACTTTCAAGAAGATAATAGTTCACATTAAAGATACTATAATTTAATATTATAGTATTCTCAGGATTATAAGTCCTAAAATTATATTTAAAACTCATAATATAATCAATCATGATACCAAGGATATCATTTGAATAAATAAAGTAACTGATATTACTTAACCTAATATTATTAATATAGATAGATAGTCACTATATAATGAATATCTCATATTTTATAAACTTAGTATAACTAATTTTTTTATATGATTTAAAATATATATATTTAATAGTTTCTCAAATTTATAGAAAAATTCAGTTTATATAAATAAATTTATAATCACAAGAAATACTATTTTTTCTCACATCAAATAAATCAATTGTTAATAATAAAAACAACCAGCTTATTTAAATCATAAAAGATAAAATATAGGCATCAATGTGTAAGTTTTGGTGAAATTTTTGTTTTGATAGTTTCAAACTACATACACCAAAATGAGGAAAACCCAGATCCCATTTAATATTTTCATACTTTTCTTTTTGCGTAAGAAATTAATTAACACAGCCTCTTCCATAGACTATGTTTATTATTACTATAAATTAAATATATAATTTTTAAAATAATTTCATGAAAATAACCCTATCTTAATCTTGTAAAAATTTGAAAATAAAATGAAGAATCAAATAATCTTTAATAGTTCAACAAAAATATTTCACTTCATTCACAAAAACACTTTCAAATTCTTCAATCTTCAAACCTGTTTCATTTCATTTTTGTCCTTACATTAAAAAAAATGATCACTACATAAGAAGAATAAAACTAATTATTATTTTTAAATAAATTAGCAGTGCAAGCTTCTAGTTTAAACGGTGTATATTTTTTTATTCGACTTTTCAATCACATTTTCTAGTTTAAACGGTGTATATTTTTTATTCGACTTTTCAATCACGTTTTCTCCTCTTCTTGTTGATGGATCACTAAGTATGATCTGAAACGTCAAAGAAAAAATATACACAATTTAAACCAAAAACTTGTGATGGACTGTGGATAACTCATATCAACAATTTTTAAATAAATCAATTTTTTCCCTTCTCAAAACTTAAAAATCAAAATATAATATAATTACATATAATGCATCTTTAGCACTTGAAGAAAGCATATAAAGTATATTACATATGAAATAGCAAAAGGAGGTACAACAAACCATTGCAAGTGCTTGGGCATCCAAATCTAAAAAAGCACTTGGAGGAGTAATGTAACATAGCCACTGATGGATATGATTGCTTTGAAGGAAAAGTACTTGGGTGCAGAAAAAATTGTAACCAATAATGAAAACTGATGATTTGTGATCTGAAAAAAATGATCATGAAAAAGAATAGTAGCTTGCTGGTAACTCAGAAGAGTAGAAGGGTGTGGTGAATGAACATTTAAAATAGTCTGCAGCTCTTCGTAAAATCAAAAGTTAGGCATTTAAATGGCACCCAACATAGTAAAGTGAGTTCTTTTATAAAGTTTTAGTTATAATAATTTATTGTTCAAGTATCTCTTTTGGTAATAAATGGTTTTGTTTCAATTAACGTCTAAGTAAATAAATTTTATTTGTATTTTGTTACTGAAGATTCTTGCTATTTTTCATTTAAATTGTTTTGAGGAGATTTGGATACAAAGTATTTATGTTGGGATAATCAAATGATGTATTTTACAAGTTTCACACAAGGTATATGTTCTAGATGCTCAAGTATATTTTGTCTAAGTTCTATTTGTGGCTACCATAGTAGAATGATATCTCTCGACTTCTACTAAGATTTTTTCAAATATAGCTATGCTAGTATAATATTATATTGCTATCAAAAGAAGATAATAGTAAAAGATATTGATGAATCAATTTTGCTTCTGGTTTTGATTGTGATGACAAAAAAACTCAAACACAATCAAAACCAGAAGCAAAATTGATACATAATTATGGATTGTGGAAACTTGATATTTCTTAGTAAAAGATATTTTTATCAAAAAGAAGATAATTTTAACAAATATTGTTTTCCTTTTTATACACATTTCTCTTATATAAATTAATAATATTAAAATATTATCTTCTTTTTCAATTCTTTATCATAGAAAAATTTGTTTTTAAATAATATTACAAAATTGTCTTTTCTAATTCATATAATTAATGTATATTAAATAAATAAATCTTAAATTTCTTTCCTCAAAAGATGTTAATTACTACAATAAAAAATATAATATAATGCATAACAATAATTATTTATTTATTTTTAAATTAAATTGATTATTATTTTATTAATTAATCTTCTCTCACACACTTGGATTATTTTAAGATACTTCAATTTTAGGACCTAGTTCTTCCTCAATACCCATTTGTATTGTACATTATAATCTTCCAACACATACCTCAGTAGCATTGTTAGAAAAATATAATTATACAATCACATAAATAATCAATTTATCATGGTAATATAATCTCACATTGTACATAATTACATTAAAATTACTACATCTAACATAAGTCAATAAAGCACTTACAATTTTATCACAAAATTAAAACATCATAAAATCATAAAGGGATAGGGAATAAGGGATGTTATATCCTTCTCCCCTAAGACTAATTTTGGTCTCAACATTATTTATATTTAGAAATGCATCAAAAATTACTTCTAAAAATGTCTATCAAATCAATATATTTCATCAAAACATCACAATCAATATAAAACTTAAGACACCAATTAGATGATCATGATTTTCCTTAATAAAAATTCTTAAATTTTAACCAATAAATCAAAATCAAATAGATCTTAAATACTTCAACTCTTAGTTTATTTAAGACTTGTTGAGAAATTACCAAACACAAATAATCATGATTAAATTCTAGACCCAAAAGTTAACTACTCTCCCAAGGAATCACCAATCAAATTCAAATCAAAATGATAAATAATAAGGATTCAATAATCTTTTCATCAAATGAAAAATAATATAATTTCTAACAATTTAAGAACAATGATCTATTGATCACCAATCAATTTATTGGAACAATAAAAATGTCACCTCACAAAAAATCAACAATACAAACAACCTTAACATATAAAAGAAATTAAGCTCCAACACTTAAAAAATAATTTATACACTAAATTAAAGTCTTGAGGTTCAATGATGAGCAATATTGAACCACAACAATATGAAAATAATAAATACATTATGAACTATCAAATTTTATTGTATGCAATAATAAATACATCATTACAAATCTTTCAATAATTTTTGTTTTCATTACAAGGGTATGAAACTCTTAGTAATCAACAAATTAATTATTGGACTTTTCATCACTCCTACGAAAAGAGAAAAAAATATATAAATTATCTTGTCAAGGTGAAAAACATAAAATCACAACTAGATGGTTACAACTACAAACTTCTTTATTTTATAATTCAAATGAATATTCACAAAAAATTAGAAATATTTTTCAATCATACTCTAAATATAAAATGATCAAGATATTCTTGATCTTTTGACACTCTCTACTCTTCTCATCTAGTAAAAGAAAGTAATGTCAAATTCGATTCCAAAGAAGAAAAAAAATTGAAATATTCTTTATTCAATAGAAAATAATTCATTTCTAAAACTTTAGGCTAATAACCAAAATAAACACCTTAATTTTTAAAAAAAATCAAATTCCTTCATTAAAAATTCAAAATTAAATACCTTGTAAAATATCATAAATACAGTATAATAGGTCACAAAGAGATGGACTATTATTTCTTGGGCTAGTAGGTTAATAATGTTTAAAAGCGATGGTTTTTGTCATTCTAATCTTCATTTTGCCTTGCATCAGACTCCCTTGATCGATGAATCAAAGATTAAATAAAAGAATAAGAAATTTCTTTTGGAAAGGCTCCTCAAAGGGGAAAAGAATCCCTTTAATTAATTGAGAAAAAATTGTAAGCCCAAAGATGAAGGAGTTGTGGGGTTGAGATATCATTTCTCCCAAAATAGGGTGTTAGGTGCTAAGCTAATATGGAATATGTATTCAAACCCAAATCCTAAATGGGCCCACATTCTATAAAAAAAAAGTATGGATAATCATGAAAACACAATCTTCTCTATTTGAAATCCTCCTAAGGGTTTCAAACTATGGAACTTCTTACTATCTTGTAGATCAATAATCACAAATTACCTAACCTAGGAAATAAGAAATGGACAAAAGGCCCTTTTTGGGAGGATTCCTAGAATGGATACCCCATAATTGAAAAATGTGGTTCCTTTACTCAATAAAAATGGATCCTCTCATTAGAATGTGGTGCACAGGTGGGTGGCTACATCCTCAAAGAGTCCTCCTCAGGGATCACCACATGGTGATGGAAATTTTTTGAGCTTGAGGGTATCCCTACCTCTAAAATTGTAGAACTTCAAGAAATTATTTTTCCCATACATCTTCTCTTGAACAATGAAGAAGATTGTATAAGATAGAATTGCTTGAATGACAGACAATACTTAGAGAAATTTGGACATGCTTGGTAGACAATACTTAGAGAAATTTGGACATACTTTAGCTGAGGTGGAGGGAGAAATTTAGATATTCCTATACACTTATGTTGGAACAAAGTCTACCTCCCTAAGGCTAGGATGTTCACTTAGGCTGCCCTAAAAAAAATTCTCACTACTGATAGATTTAGGATGCTAGGATACTCTAACTTGGATCCAAATATCCACTTTGCAAAGTTGATGATGAGTCTCCAAATCACCTTCTTCTTGGATGCCATTTTTCTCAGGAATGTTGGAGATGGTTGTGTGTTTAAAACTTGGGTGCAAATATGCTCTTCCAAATGACATCATGTGCTTGTTTCTAGTCGTGGCCAATTCTTAACAAGAAGGCAATTTTTAACTATCTATGGATTTTAAGTCTATTCATTCTATAATGAGAAATTTGGAAAGAAAGAAATAGAGTATTAGTTTAGGGTATAAGAAAATGTCCATGCCCTCATTTTTGAACAAATTTGAAATTTTCATTGTTGAAACAATAAATAACAAAGTTAATTCAAAGGAAAACCAAAATCACAATGCAATATATTGGGACAATTAGATGACCAAAAATTGGTTTGGAATTAAGATCCCCCTATTAATGGGGTTTGGGATGTTGAGGCCCTAAAGAAACATGCAAAGGAAAAATGGAAACCACCTCAAATTGGATGGGGTAAAATTGAGCTTCAATGGAGCTTCGAAAGCAAACCCTGCTGCTAAGAGGCCAAATGCATTATTCGCAAGTAGAAAGATAATACGATGTGTAAAATATCAAAATGCCTCAAATATGATACCAATAACAAAGCTAAACTATAGACCTTATTCCTAGATCTATAATTGCATGCAAACCTTCAAATGGAAAAGATAGAGATTGAGGGTGACTCTACATTAACAATAAATGTTGTAAGGTCCAAATGCCTTCAAAGTGAATTATCAAATTTGGATAAATACATACCAAACCATGTGTATAGAGAAGAAAATGTGGATGTTGACCTATTAGCCAAAACTTTTATTCATGGTGAGGATGATTTGGTGTTAGAAGTACTTGAACATGATTACCTTGAGAATGATGATGAATAGCAATAAATATCATGTATTCATTACTGGATACTTGACAAGGTGTTACTTCATGTGACTGGGGATAATTGAATGAAAGTTCATAATGAAACATTAATGTCGATTCTTTCCTTCCACTTCATGCATGTGTTTTCCCAAATGCAGAGTTTATTAATCAACCCCACCTTATTGCCTTGATGTCACAAAACATCCTGGAAAACTTGGCATCCTCCTGTGATGGACTCGCCCATTTTCCTTATGCCTTCACAACACCAAATGGCCTTTTTGAGTCACATTGTTGGGAATATGAATCCCAAAAGTTTCTTCTTGACCATTTCACTGTGTCCCTTTTTTTCCCTCTCAAAGTCTCCTTTTTATCGGTTATTGAAGGTTGGGTATATTAGTATTGATTGTTGTGATCACGATTGATGTATTTTTATTTTTTATCGGTAATCACGGTTGATGTATTGTAAGAAAAAAGATTAATAAAATTAGTTTCCCTTGCTTTGAGAGTGGATGTACTTTTAAGATGAACCACTATAAACCTGTGTGTTATCTGTGTTTGTTCTTGATTTTAATTTTTGTTGTTATTTTTCTTTTGTTTTGCAATCAATTTATCAACACACATAGCTAAGAGGTAACCAATGCATATTTAATTCATGCCACAACCTTATTCTACTCAAGGTTCAGTGGATGTTAAGGGATGATTTCCTACGAGTCGATCATCGATATCATGTCAATTTGAATATATAGCCTCAATGTTTGTGGCATCTTTACTTACATGGGTGAATTGAAAGAGGTGGTGAAGCAATTGGCCACAACCTTGGTGAGAAGGAAATTTCTAGGTAATATGAATGATTGCTTGGAGGTGGCAAGGTATGGCAATGGGATACCTATGCCGTCAAATTTTAGTAGAGTCAAGTTGAATGGGGAAATTATGGAGTGGTTCTTGTTTGTATTCTCATTTGGTGCTTCTTTTGTTCTAGTTCGTCACCATAAATCTACAAAAGGAGCGAAATTTCTAAAGAATAAGTACATGATGAGAAATGGGATATTTAAAATTGTATATATATATTTAAGTTTGTAAAATATAAATAATAACTATTATAATATGATTAGATAGAAAAGATCACGTTTAAAGATAACTATTGACTATCCATTAAATTAGACATAAAATACTAAGATCATGGCAGTTAAGTAGAAGAAAGTTGTGTCATCAAAGTGTCGGGAATGACATCAAAGCTTTTTTCCACATGGCCAATGAAGGCATAGTCCAACTTCAAAACAAGCTGCCACATCACATAATTAAACAACACTTGTACTTCTTCCTGGACATGGTATAAGGGAGATCATAGCATAAATAAAGTAGGCATCTATCAATCTGAAGTGGGGAATTTTCATATTTTAATTTAATTTGAAACATATCTCTTAGCTTAAGCATAGGAGCTGATAGAACCTCTACAACATATTAAGATGTCAATGGAGTATGAGAAAATCGTTCTTTGATGCTTAAAATCAATGTAAAAATCTTTTGATTAATATAATGGGAGCAACCCGCAAGATTGCATTTTATTGAGAAAAAAACCTTTAAAAGAAAATTATTCATTGAATCAAAATCAATATCTAAACTAAAATCAATACTAAAATTAGAGCCAATGTTTAAATCAAAATAAAATCATTATCATTTATACTTCTCTCCCTACATCTAATGATAATGAGTGAGTGTTAAATAGTGATGTGTCAAGATATATGATATGCATATATAATATTTTAATTGATATCAAATTTTGTAATGAAAAATTATTAATTTAAGGAATAACTCAATTATAGAACCATAAGGATGAGGAATATTCAAGATTTAAGATGTTTTAACAAGAGATGTTTTATTTATTCCTAAATTAAGGAAAAATCTCCTTTTATGTTGTCAACTCAAGAAATTTTTAAAATCATTCTCCTCAAAGATCGATGGATTAATACATTAAAATAATTTAAAATAATTCTTTAAAATAAATAAAATAAAATAACTCTTTAATAAATAAAATAGATTATATAATTTTGTAGATATAAATTTAAAAATTTAAACTATAAAAATAAAATAAAATAAGATCTACATCATATTACATTCCATCATTAAAATGTTATCATCTACCATTTAAATTGCCTTACACTTTCTTTTATGTTAGTTATTTGACTAGTCCAACATGTTATGTAAGTCTTTTGTCATTATTTTAACATAAATTGGCTATAGCCAAGCTAATCACCAATTTGAGGCTAGTAGCTAATGGAAGGGTCAATTGCCTTCCCCTTAGTTGCTAGCCTCATATTGACCACTAGCTAGACATTTTTTAATAAGTAGAAACGAGAGAATTTTTTATGAAATAAAGTATTTTAGTTCATCCTCATATCAATACCTATATAAAAAAATAATATTTTTATAAAAAACATTCATGCAAAATATAATTTTAAAAGTGGAATAGTGAAAAAAGGTGGCTAACATACCATGAAAGTTTCCATGTATACATGGTCTTGTATTCCCCAATTATGACAATATAATGATGAGTTGATGAGATAGATATTTAGATTTGTGAATGAACCTTCATGACCTATTTTATAGCTTGTTTATGTAGATGCACTAAGTACCTCAGCCTCTATGAATAGCAAGGAACTAATAGAAGGTGGAAATAAGATAGAGGTTAAATGAATTTTTTGCCTCTCTTTCTTGGAAATTTGCTAAGAAAGCATACATGATATTCATTATTAAGAAAAAAAAATATGCCACTTACATAATCATTGAATACAGAACTCCTCACACAAATCCAAATGTTAAGATTGTATAAATCAAATATCAATTAAGTTAAAATTATACAAAATTAATTATTGTATGCTACAATAAGAGTAAAAAGTCTACAACCAATTAATATTTTTTCCATAGCTTTTGTTAAATTTTGCATATAAACTTTATAAAAGAGAAATATTTATTTTTCATAAGAAAAATTCAAAAATATAATTAATTGAGAGATACAATTAATAATAAACTAAGAAATCATGAATAAAAATGTATCTATCTAAAGACATGTATTAATAATATGAATTTTGAAAAATGATTTATATAGTGATAAAATTTCAATATTACTTATTTTATTACAATTTATAAAGTAAATTAAATATACTAACATATAACCAAAATTATATATATAGTGTTTTACAATAACAAAAAAACTTTAAATTTAGATCTTACTTGGAATCACTAATTCAAAATAAATTGTTATGATATTTCTTGAAAATATTTGTAAAAATACGAAATATAACACTGTGTGTGTGTGTGTGTGTGTGTGTATATATATATATATATATATATATATATAACAAAACTTTAAATTTAGATTTTACTTGGAATCACTTTCTTGAAATCATTTGTAAACATCAGAAATATAGTAGACACACTTTGAGGGGGTGACCTCCAATAATCAGATAATAATATATGAATTCAATATTGTATGATATGATCATATGGGAGAGAGTTATCTTCCTTATTTATAGGTTAACTATATAAAGACATACCCTTTCATCTTAATTAAAAGGTATTATTGTATTAACTAATATTTATGTTAAGATTAAGCATGCTACAAATGCTTATTCTTATATATATCTAGGAATCTATCATATTAAGATTATAACATAAATAAATAAATTTTAAAAAATAATAATTTGATAAATTGTTTTAAATGTATAAAAAAATTATAAATAATTTTTTTTTTTGGCCGGTAATAGAGTTGATTTTCATTGATAAAATAAAAAAGTTACAAAGCACTTCTCATTATAGCTTCATCTTGAGAATCCCTTACATCACCAAATAGCTTCACTTCAAGAATCCTTATCCAAAAATACCAAAAAATACCAAAAAAAAGTTAACATTTTGAGGGAGCCACAAAAGTCGCCATGCTATGTTTTTTTGACAAAAACAACACCAATTTATGTGGCTCCCTCTTTTGAACCCCTTTATCTCTACCATTTTCAAAAAAAAAATAGTAGTTTAGAAAGTAGACTTAGAGCACTATGATCCATATTTTTGTTGCATCTAATTTTTTTGAGAGTAACTATCCTCAATTTCACATCCAAGGTCAGTATTTCTTGATTTAAGAGAGAAAAAAAGTGGCCACTTAAGACCGCTTTTTGTCCCCCTGTAACACCCTGCCTTGGTTACTGTTAAAACAAAGTGTAAAGAATAAAATTAACTGAATATTTTTTTTAAAATGATTTTAATTACACAATTGTCATAAAGTTTCCAAGACGATGTTACTTAAACATAATAAATATTCTCAACATATTATCATAAACATAAGTACAAATTTAATGTCATGAATGATCCAATTTACAAAACTTAATACAATCAAATATCCAAATGTTCAGATTACAACAAGTGAGATTTCAAAGAATCTCTATACATCAAAATGATGGTACAATAAGAACGCTCTTATACAAGAGGTAAATTTACAAAGTAGATAGTGATCATATCACAACTGACATTCATATCTGCGAACATGCTCTGCATCCACAGTCACGAACAATGAAGTAACTGGAACCAGCTGTGAGTATAGCATCAGCTGCATCAAAATCCAAGGAAGGTATAGCATGGTTTCCTCCCAACCACGTGGAACCCAAAGGTCCACTCCCTCCATGCTAGGAGATAATGACAAGTCCACAAATAATGAAAATAGAACATTATGTTTACGTGGTTTACAAATCACATCACAACATAATGATATCAAATCATAACAGATAAAATCCCAGTAACAAATCACAACTTATAGAAATTTGAACACAAGGATCACCATCATGGTGTAGACTAAGAGTGTCATCACACTGTCGAGATAGGTTACCTTGGTGAATCTTCCTAGACTATCGGCCCTCTCCAAGAGTTACCTTGATAGTCTCTACTGATTCCCGGCCCCTATGCAGACTAATGTGGAGTTGTTTAATCTCTCGAGAAGACAAGATGTATGACTAGCCATTCCAGGCCTTCTCAACCTTTTCTCAATCTAAACGAGTATTAAGAAAGTAGGTGAGGCAAACTATTATTTGAATTAGTGTTTAGTTCTACCCAACCCCTAATACATTAGTTAGGTTTTCACTGAATTTACACACCTACGATAGGTTACCCAGACAATCTCTTTAGGATTTTGGCCCCTATTGCAAGCCACTCTTTCTATAACATGACTCAACATAAAAGTCTAGGGGTAGCTATCAAGCGTAAAGTTCAAAAACCACAGAGGTTTACATCTTCCATTAGAAACAAACCATAGTCTCCAAGAAGTTTCTTAAGACAACAAAACGTGCAATACTATACCCCAAGTAAACACAAACATTGCAATTTTATGCAACATAATTTAAGGCGTATTAAATTTACAACACGAATCTCACTTCTCTAACTATGATAAAATAAAAGTAAACATCATCAACAATATAAATATAAGCACACCTAATAATTATAAATTACCAAACTTCATGAATTAAATGTTCTTAATAAACAATTTATCAATACTATTATTTGTTTGGTAATTTCAAAGAAAATACATCTATTTTTAACAGAGTTAGGATATTATAAATCCTATATATTTACAAATCAAACACTTAAAGGCAATACAATTCACTATATATATATATATAAATAGCGAATGAAGATTCTTATGTATTATTCATTTTTATATAAGAAGAAAACAAATTACGTATCATAAAACTTATAGACCTTCTTATTACTTCTTTTCTCATTCCTACACTCCCAATTAACCAATACATATGCTTTAAAAGTATCTTCCAATTGATAACTATAATTTCCTAACAAAACACTGCCACTGATATTACATGCAATGGTACATCGCACTAAGGTTGAGTGGTAGTTTTCAAATACATCCAAAAGAATAAGATAGGAAACTATGCAGCATGCACATACGTTAATATAAATTCATCATGAGTATTTATTGAGAGTAACTAATAGTCTTATATCTACTGCGCTTAATTATACTTTATCCACGCCATACCAAATATTTGACTACAAGTTGCATTTAATGTCAGACATAGGGGAGAAGACCCAGTATCTGCTAGGGCTAACTTCGCACAACCGTAGAATTCAAACCGTATGTCAAATCGGGAAAAAAAATTATGGGTTTTTTTCGCACATGAGTTAAGATCTTATAACTAAGGTTTTGGCTTCTGGGCAATTCGGTAGAGTGCGGTAGCATCCGATATGCGCGCGGAGGTCAAAAAAACCCCTTTTAGAGGTGTCATCCGCTTGCCATCACCTAACGTCCTAGTACCCGCTAAATATAACCACCAAAAAAAAATTAAAAAACATCTAAATGTGTCACTTTTAATATCTAATTAAAACTCTTTTATCATTCAAATCCGCTCAAAAGTCAATGGGTCTAATTCACGTTAGCACCTTATAGAATCATTTTGGCACCCATTAAAAATCACTCCTACATATTAATCTCCTTACTAAAGCACCGGACACCAAACACATTACACCCCAAATAATCTTTATTTGGGGTCCAATTGACGCATATGACTAATGTTTGTTTGTGGGTATCCCATCCTATTCATTCGCTTTACCGCGCTCTGTCTAGAAGCTTCCCGGTGATGGAGAAGGATGCGGATGGTGACTGCTCTCCACGGCTCCTGCACGTGCGCACGGCTTCAGGTAACATCTAACATCTTTCTCCTTTGAATATGCAAACAATGGTACTAGTTAATCATTTTCTTCTGCATCTTTCATGACCTGTGAAGGGTTTATTCGATGATTAAGACCTGTGAAGGGTTTATTCGATGATTGATAAATTATTACTACTTGTCTGTGAAATAAATCATTCATCTTACACGCTTCTCGCCATGTGCTATTTTATTTTGCTAATGTCATGGTACTAGCGTTATACACGGTTTTTTTTGGGGGTAAAATAATTTCATGTCCTCATTTTACTGCACGCTCACAACGTGGTAAAGTCTACTGTATCATGATTTTGTCTGCAGAAATGATAACAAATTTCGTGGGTTTGCAAAAACCCTTGCTTTGTTTTTCCAAATACGGGTTTTATTGTGGTTAAATGATTAAATACAACCTAGTAAAGTTGATTGTCTCATGATTTTGTCTCCATAAATGATAAGGAATTTCGTGGGTTTGAACACATGTCTATAAAAAACCCATGTCACTTTGGGCATAAATCGACAAACCCATTAAAAATAAATATGTATTTGTCAAAACCCTTGCATGGTTTTTTCCAAATTCGTGTGCTTAATGAATTAATCTCATGAAACCCTTGTTTGGAATATTCTGCATCTATCTCAAAACGAATTCATGAAAACCCTTGCTTGGCTTTTTCCAAATTCATGTGCTTAAGGAATTAATTTCATGAAACCCTTGCCTGGAATATTTTGCATCTATTTGAAAACGCACTTCTGTATTCCTGCGAGTGAGGAATTATTATTATGAAACGCTTGGTTAATTTCTTGTGCACATTTCTAAAAAACCCAATACATACATACATACATACATATATGTATGTATGTATGTGTATATACATACCATGTATATATGTATATATGTATGTATGTATGTGTACATACATACCATGTATATATGTATATATGTATGTATGTATGTGTACATACATACCATACATATATGCATATATGTATGTATGTATGTATGTATATATGTGTACATACATACATACCTTACATATATGTATGGTATGTATGTATGTGCACATATATACATACATATATACATACATGTATATATGTATGTATGTATGGTATGTATGTATGTACACATACAAACATGCATATATACATACATGTATATATGTATGTATGTATGGTATGTATGTATGTACACATACAGACATACATATATACATACATGTATGTATGTATATATGTATGTTTGTATGTGTACATACATGCATACCATACATACCGTATGTACATAATGTATATACATATATGTATGGTATGTATGTACATACATACATACCATACATATATTCTGCATCTATCTGAATACTTACTTTTGTATTCTTGTGAGTGAGAAATTATTATTATGAAACCCTTGGTTAATTTCTTGTGCACTTTTATGAAAACCCAAGTATGTATGTATGTGTACATACATACATACATATATGTATGTATGTGCACATACATACATACATGTATATATGTATGTATGTGCACATACATACATACATGTATATATGTATGTATGTATTGAAAGCAACGACAAGCATCCTCTGCACATTCCTCTAATATCCCAAGTCTCAGGTAGGTACTTATAGTTATTTTCATTTATGCAGTGTCTTCTTACTTTATACATTCTAGCATTTGTTTATATTTTTCTACTTTCCATTGCACATATAGCAGGCCTTAGGTAACATCTAACATCTTTCTCCTTTGAATATGCAAACAATGGTACTGGTTAATCATTTTCTTCTGCATCTTTCATATTACAAAAATAAATGTATGTATGTATGTATGTATGTATGTATGTGTACATACATACATACATACATACATATGTATGTGCACATACATACATATATGTATGTATTTGCACATACATACATACATGTATGTATTTGCACATACATACATACATGTATATATGTATGTATGTATTGAAAGCAACTACAAGCATCCTCTGCACATTCCTCTAATATCCCAAGTCTCAAGTAGGTACTTATAGTTATTTTCATTTATGCAGTGTCTTCTTACTTTATACATTCTAGCATTTGTTTATATTTTTCTACTTTCCATTGCACATACAGTAGGCTACCATACATATATTCGTCATTTTACATTTTGTGTCTCTTGTTCATTCAACAAATCGATGTATATGTGTGTATCCTTTTCCTATCCTTTCAAAATGCAAACAATGGTACTAGTTAATCATTTTCTTCTCCATCTTTCACGACCCATTAAGGGTTTATTCGATGATGTCAAAATTATTACTTGTTTATGAAATAAATCATTCCTCTTACACTCCTTTTTGCCATGTGTTGTATATATGTATGTACGTATGTGCATACATACATACATACATACATACATACATACATACATATATGCACATACATACATACACACATACATATATGTATGTATGTATGTATGTATGTATGTATGTGTGTATGTATGTATGTACATATATACATATATATATGTATGTATGTATGCATGTATGTATGTATGCACATACATACATACATACATATATACATACATACATACATGTATATATGCACATACATACATACACACACACATACATACATACATACATATATGTATGTGTGTATGTATGTATGTGCATATATGTATGTATGTATGTATGTATGTATGTATGTATGCACATACATACATACATATATATATGTGTGTGTGTGTGTGTGTGTGTGTATGTATGTATGTATGTGCAGCTACAAAGAGAGTGCGCGGTAAAATGAGTGAACAGAATGGGATACCCACAAAAAAACATTAGTCATATGCATCAATTCGACCCCAAATGAAGATTAATTGGGGTGTAATGTGTTTGGTGTCTGGTGCTTTAGTAAGGAGATTAATATGTAGGAGTGATTTTTAATGGGTGCCAAAATGATTCTATAAGGTGCTAACGTGAATTAGACCCATTGACTTTTGAGCGGATTTGAATGATAAAAGAGTTTTAATTAGATGTTAAAAGTGACACATTTAGGTGTTTTTTCTGCTTTGCAATGTATATTACTGATTTTCTGCAATTTATATGTATGTATATGTTTATATGAATACATGCATGTATGCTTATGTTTCTATGAATGTTTGCATGTATGCTTATGTTTGTATGACTCTATGCATGCATGCAAACCTGTAAAAAATCATAGATATATAAGGCTTCCCAAATGAACATCAAATCCAAATATAGTGCAGAATTCAGTCATATCATCTCTAAAAACGTACGTAAGTGGTAGCTACAAATTAAAATGCTATAACAAATTCATATTTCAAACACAACAATCAAATTGAATGCATTCGATTGTCAGATTCAAATTTCTAAATAAGAAGGATAGCAGCCAGTGGCATTAACAAATTTTCTCCTCTACTACTATATTCACAATTGAACTTGATTAATTATGTGTTGTTGTACATGCATTATTTCAAAGGTCATATGGTGTTTGTATGTTACTAGCCTCGGTTGTGACTACCCGTGGTTGTAAATCTTTTCTTGCAGGCATAGGATAACAAGGAGAGGTGGTGCAACAATGTTCATGGTGGGTAGTTTGGTAATTGTGTTTGTCAACACACCAAATAATTAAGGATTTTTTTTTCAAATTGTTCTAAGTTTCAATTATTGTTCTATATTTTTTACTAACTAGTATATCTTTTTATTTATTTCAATAACTATTGTCCATGTTTGTTTGTTGTATTATATTTGTTTGTTGTGGCAGGCATGTCAAATGGCTAGGAGGTTGTGAAGAGCATGTCAAATTGTAAGATTACATTTCAGGTAAAGTCTTTCAAGACTTTACTTTGGCTGTGACCCGATAGACATTGTGTTCATTTATAATGTTCATTTTTATTATTCATTGTAAACTTACATTTACAATTTACAATTAAATTAATTTCCAAGTGTATGTGTTCAAAAATTTATAATTTCAAATAGATTAATTTATGGATATGTTGCATATAGATGTATAGTTATATGTATGCATATACTTAGTTGTGTATACATATGTATGTATGTATGTATGTATGTATGTATATATATATATATATATATATATATATATATATATATATATATATATATATATATATATATATATATATATATATATATATATATATATATATATATATATATATATATATATGCATGTATACACAACTAGGGAGGTTGTAAAGAGCAAGTCAATTTGCATGATGACATTTCAGGTCAAGTCTTTCAAGAGTTTACTTTGGCTGTGACCTGGTAGACATTGTGTTCATTTATGATGTTCTTTTTTCTTATGATGTTCATTCATGAACCTGAACAATGGGATTTGATTTATGGTGGGATTTACTTATTCATTGTAAACTTACAATTTAGAATTAGATTGATTTCCACTTACACTTACAGTTACAATTTATGGATATGCTACATATAGATGTATAGTTATATATATCTATGCAACAAACAAACACATATGTGAAGTTAGAATTTTCAAAATAAATTGATGTGAGAAAATACATAGAAACTTATTGAATTATTAAGTTAGAATTTTCAAAAAGTGTGATGTAAGGAAAAATACAAAGTTTGAATTATAATGTTTTCAACTTTTACCAAATGCATTATTTAGAAAACATAGAACTTGAATAGACTAGTGAGTCATATTTTTAAATCACATCAATGATAGATGAATACAACAAACACAAAACTGATTTCGAATCACAAAAGCATAGATCATTAACTTGGAAAGAAGACAAGGAGTCTTCATATATACAAAAAACACATTGGAACACATCGAATTAGATAAGTTGAGAACAGACTACCATTTAGTTCTACAAAATTAGACACTAGTATCCTTTGGCTATCCAATACAACAAACTAGTATCCTTTGGCTGTCCAATACAATAGACTAGCATTCAGTTTTACAAAAAACACTCTAGCACACTTCGAGGTCAAAAAGTTGACAACAAAAAATCCTAATCAGACATCCACAGATCTGATTATGAAGTGGTGTGTCCTTGGGGGTCAATTGACTCCATGTCAACTGGAGAAGATGTTAAGGACTGCGGATTGTTCTATATGGCACTTGCTATACAAGCAAGCAATGCATGATTTTCCTCTTTAGTTAGTTGTAACTATGGAGAGCAACCTTCAGAAGACCCATTTTGTAGGCTACTAAGAGCTGCAAAGGCTGGAGACAAAATATTAATCATGTCCCTTAAAATTGGATGTTGACTTGGAAGAGGAGTTGTAGGAGTACTCTTACTTTTGTTTCTTTCTACTCTTTCCGCCTGCTTTTTGTTTTCCTTCAACTGTCTAGCAATCTTTGCTTGCTCCCTTTGAAGCTCCTTTTCATGTCGCTGCCTCAGTTTCTCCTCTGCAATTTTTTGTTTTTTTGCAGCACGCTCCAATCTGTTTGCCTCCCTCTGTGCGAGGATTGCTTCTCTTTTTTCCTTCCTTTCAGCCATTTGCTCCCTTTTCCTTTGCTGGAATTCTTGGTTTCTTTGCTTTTGTGCCTCTTGTTCATTCAGCAAATTGAAGAAATCATCCGATGTCAAAATTTAAGACTACCTACTAAGGCATATGACCCCATTGCGACCTCTGTTAGATGATTGGCACACTTGTTGCATTGGGAGTTGCAAAAAAGTGCTTCTACTACCTGTTGGTTGCTGATCATTGACTTGTGTGCATGGCACATAGTCAACCTCTTCATCACTTGAGTCATTACCATCGAGTCCATCCTCTTCATCATTTTTAGCCTCCCAATTTCTCCTAGTTGTGAAGTAATGGATGACATCTTCAGGATCAACATTCGGTGGTGATGGCATGGACAACCCTTTATCCACTTGAGTGAAATTGAGATGCACCCCTAGGTTCAAAGCTGCATCTTCAAATTCAGATGGAAGATTCAAACTCTCTTCATTTTCAGCTGCCTAATTACATGATCAAACTATTGGTTCTTGTTGAATTTTTGTTTCCTTAATGTTTTCTAGATTTGGGGGAATGTTTGCAGAAAAGGTTTCCACAAACTGTCTAATCTATTCCTCATTCCAACTTGCTATCCTCAAACAAGTCTCTGCTGCCATGAACTGTGCCTCTTCATCAGCTGTATCACCCTCAGTTTCTGCTCCCAATGTCGTTCCTTCCTCTTCAACCACAAAAGCTTGGCTTGGCCCCATATCCAAGTCAAGTGCATGTCGATCTAATGGCCAAATTCTTGTTTTTCTAAAACCACTTGCAATGTTATTAGGAGTCAAAGCTTGTGCAAAAGCTTTGCTAGCAAGTGTTGCCAACTCTTCCCTTCCAATGTCAAGTTGAGGATTTTCAGAGAGCCATATAGTCCTTTGTTGTTTGAAGTAGTTCTTAAATGGTGAGAACACACTAACATCAAGGGGCTGCAATTTGTGGCTGCAATGTGCTGGAAGTGTGAGCAAATCTATTCCCATAGCCTTTGCTTCTTCAACCATTTTGAATGCCACATGGCTGCCATGACCGTCAAAGATTAGAAGCTTTCTGTTGGTTGGTGACACACCTCCTGGGACATTTTTTGCGAAGTGTTTTAACCATGCCACAAATAATTCTTTGGTCATCCAAGCATGCTCTTGGATTGCCATGCATGCCCTTGGCTCACAGTTAACAATATAGTTTTTAATGTTCCTTTTGGACTTGAACAAATAGTAACCAGGTATAGCTTGACCTGCTGCACTAACACAAGCTAGAACAGTGATCCATTCTCTGCTTTTAGCAATTAATTGTGGAACACATTTCGTCCCTATTTTTGCAATAACTCTCATTGCACAATTTCTGCCAGCTTGCACACCTGTTTCATCGCAGTTCCATATGTTGTTGGGCCCATAATTAAGTTTGTTGTACAACTCCTCCAAGTTATCATAGAATGAAGAAACTATTTCGGGCCGCAGCATTATAGCTCGATCTGTGTCCACTCCTTCGGGTGTTCGAATTGTCAGATCAGGATGCCTTTGACGAAATCCAACCCACCATGACCTCCCTGGTATCCCATTTGTGAATGGGTTAGGCCTCACTCCAACCATGTGGGCCACCATTGACTTAAGCTGTGACACTTGAAGGCCATGGCCAATATTAGCCATATCTTTACACCATTGCACAATTTCAGCTTCTTCTTCGTCAGTCAGGATTGTTGGTGGCCCCCTCTTTTTTGTGGATGTCACACCATTGAGCCATGACCGCAAACTGCTAGGCGAGATTCCCCATTTGATCGCTGAACCTCTGATTGACATTCGATGGTCCTCAACATCTGCAATGGCTTTTTCCATGTCATGCATAGACCAACTTTTCATGCACCGATCTGGGGTTGTCACTTGGTCAGCAGATGGCGGTTCCATTTCTACGTCAGTATTATGAACAGTAGGTTCAAAACCATCATTTTCATTGGTATGTTCTGCATTTTTAGAAATAACTTCCTCGTCCATGTTCACTGCTGGCTCTTCATCAACATCTGGAACATTGAATGTCACTCCATGAGGTACTCTATTCAAGCGCCTCCCACCCGATCTTTTCCTCTTGTGCCTTGGTGCCATGATTGTCAATGATCTTGTACATTGTAAGTGATCAAGTGTCAAAAAAATAATGTATAAACATTGCAAAACATAGATATAAGTACAAAACACAGGTATAAACTTTGCAAAATAGAAAATAGATCTATTTTATCATTCAAATCTGCTCAAAATTCAATGGGTCTAATTCAGGTTAGCACCTTATAAAATCATTTTGGTGCCCATTAAAAATCACTCCTACATATTAATCTCCTTACTAAAGCACCGGACACCAAACACATTACACCCCAATTAGGGTCCGATTAAAGCATATGACTAATGTTTTTTTTGTTGGGTATCCGATTCTTTTGCATCATTTAATTTGGGTTTACATATATATATGTAGATATAGATGTATTTATATGTATTTGTATAAATATATGTATACATGTATCTGTGGATACATATAATTACATAGTTACATGTATGCATATATTTGTACATATACATATATATCTATATATACATAGGTATATGTATGTATATATATCAATGTTCAAAGCACATTGTATAGACTTGGGTTTTCAAAAAAGAGCACAAGAAATTAACCAAGGGTTTCATAATAATAATTCCTCGCTCGCAGGAATACAAAAGTGTGTGTTCAGATAGATGCAGAATATTCCAGGCAAGGGTTTCATGAGATTAATTCATTAAGCACACAAATTTGGAAAAAACCATGCAAGGGATTTGACAAATACATATTTATTTTTAATGGGTTTGTCGATTTATGCCCAAAGTGACATGGGTTTTTTATAGACATGTGTTCAAACCCACAAAATTCTTGATCATTTCTGGAGACAAAATCATGAGACAATCGACTTTACCAGGTCATAATTAATCATTTAAGCACAAAAGAAAACCAAATTCACATTTTTTTTTAGGGTATGTATGTATGTATGTATGTGCATATGTACATACATACATACATATTTATGTATGTATGTATGTATGTATGAAGCTACATACATACATACATACATACATAAATTCAATGTGGGAAAAGGAGTGTAAGAGGAATGATTTATTTCATAAACAAGAAGTAATAATTTTTCAATCATCGAATAAATCCTTCATGGGTCGTGAAAGATGCAGAAGAAAATGATTAACCAGTATCATTGTTTGCATTTTAAAAGGATAGGCAAAGGATAGACATATACATCGATTTGATGAATGAACAAGAGACAAAATGTAAAATGACAAATATATGTATGCTAGCCTGCTGTATGTGCAATGGGAAGTAGAAAAATATAAAAAAATGATAGGCTATTGTATTGGACAGCCAAATGAAACATATTTAAATAGAGTAATAGATGTATCTATGTGTGTTTGTCTATGTATATACATACATATATACATGTATATATGTATTTGTATATATGTGTATATGTTTTTAAATACATAATACACATATTAAATGCATGTATATATATATATACACACACACACACATATACATATTAAACCCTAATAAATGGCCAACCCTGACAAATGACCAAAAATAAACAAATATAAATAGGTAACACATATAAGAAAAAATAAATGAAAAATATAAACCCTAATATAAACACTGAAGTAAATGACAAATGAGAAAAAACACACAACTATAAATATAGGTACCATTGTTTGCATTTTCAATGGATAGGCAAAGGATACACACATATACATCAATTTGTTGAATGAACAAGAGACACTTAATGTAAAATGACAAATATATGTGTAACTAAGGGTTATTTTAAAATTAGATTAGATCAATGGAGACCATAAACCCAAAGCAATTACAAAATACAATGGAAGTAAACAAAAGAACGATTATACCATAAAACTGCCGAGACCTTCATGATTCACTTTTGTAACACCTTCTAACTTGTTGGTTGATGTGTTGCCCTCAGATTCATCATGCGAGCAATCTGCAAATAGATGTCTATGTCCTACACCAAGCTTCGAAGGATTTGAATAAAGTCTAAATGCCTAATGCCTATGACAATATGAGTGAAATGCCTATGCCTAAATATGCCAAGACTAAATGAAGTAAGATGACAAATGTTGCGATGTCTAATGTGTAATATCTAATGCCTCCAATGTCTAAAATCCAATGTCTCCCCCTTCTAAAAATGAGAGGAAAATGGCATTTTATAGAAAATGCCATTTTGAACGGATGGATGACATTGAATGTCAATAAGATGTCTTAATCAATGGCCAAGATTGAATGTTGTAGTATGGAATAGGGTTAGGTCAAAATTAGGGCAATGACAAGAAATGAAGGGCTAAGATTGAATTATAAGATAATTCAATCAAGGGCTGAAATTGAATGAGATGTCAAGAGATAAGATTTGATGTGGAAGATAAGATTGGCACAAACAAAGAGGTGATAAGATAAATTAAATAATAAAAATTATTTAATTTAGGTGACCAATGAATAATTAAATAATTAAAATAATTATTTAATTATAGAAGAATATGACAAAAGTAATTATTTTAAATTAAATAATGATTTAATTCAAAATTCAAGAGAGTGGACCAAATTAAATAAATAAAATTTATTTAATTTATGAGAGAAGAGGCTAATGAATAATTAAATAATTAAAATAATTATTTAATTATAGTGGATAGTGGACAAAAATTAAATAAATAAGAATTTATTTAATTTTAGAAAGAAGAGGACTTAATTAGTGACGTAATTAAATAAATAAAATTTATTTAATTAATCAAGGAGGAATAAAGATAGAAAATGAATTAATTAAATAATTAAAATTATTTAATTAATAGAAGAATTATGACTTTAGAAAATAATTAAATAATTAAAAATTATTTAATTATCAAGAATGAAAGGGAAATGATGGAGAATTTAGAAATTGTAGGCCTAGGACAATTTTTAGTGTCTACAATATGTATGCTAGCCTACTGTATGTGCAATGGAAAGTAGAAAATTTTTAACAATTGCTAGAATGTTTAAAGTAAGAAGACACTACATAAATGAAAATAACTATAAGTACCTACCTGAGACTTGGGATATCAGAGGAATGTGCAGAAAATCTTTGTCGTTGCTTTCAACTTTGCAGAGAATAACATGCAATTGTGAATGTCGCTGGCTACTTTCCCCCTTTTATTTAGGAATTTGAATCTGACAATTGAATGCATTCAATTTGGTTGTTGTGTTTGAAATTTGAATTTGTTTGAGCATTTGAATTTGAAGCTGCAAGTTACGTAGGTTTTTAAAGATGATATGACTAAATTTTGCATTACATTTGGATTTGATGTTTATTTGGGGAGCCTTACACCTATATTTAATTGTGCAGGTACCTACAAGAAATGAAATAAATACATATAGCTGTCAGGGAGTGTGTGAAAGACTGTGCATTTCAAATCCCATATAGTTAAAAGGAGATTGTGATTATGTCATCTAAAGCACCATTAGCTGTGCATGTATACTTGTAAATATAAAATGTAGTGAGGGACAAACATTTGCAAGTGGGGGTAATTGTAACAGTAAATGATTTAAATGAAATTGTAAATGAGCCTATTTATGTGCAAGTTGACTTCTTTTATAAATGCAAAGGCATGTTTAGCTGTGTACTATGATTGGTGAGTGACTCATTATGTTATGAGCAGCTATTGGTGTTGTTGTAATTTTCTATTTGTTCATAAAAAAAAATTTAGTGGATCAAAGTTAAATTTTTTTTGGGGGGTGAAGTGAGCATGGAGGTGGCGATTATTCAATGGGTGGCAGCTACTGGGTCTTCTCCCCTACATTTCGATTGCTATCAATATCAAATGTTTTTTTTTTAAATAGTAAACTAATCTAAAACTTAGATATTTATCAGAAACAAAGCAGCGTTGGTTTCATAGGAAAGATATACTATAATCTAACTCGCCATGCATTAATAACTCAACATAGAATATTTTAGTGTAGTTTAAGTAACACATTTAAGATCTAAACTTTAAAATGCATGCATAATACAGGATGAATATAGACGCGGACCTGCCAAAACGGTGTGCATGAAGAAAAGAATGAAAGAAGTATAGATTCTTAATGGAGTATTTTCTGTCTAAAGGATAAAGAATATTAAATGAGGGGCAGTTATAATTATATGGTATATTTCCCTTGAACAGAGAATCTTCAAACATCTTCTACAGCCTGTGCGGATTTCATCAGATGAGAAATACTACAGTAAATAAAGAAAATCGAGGAGATTACCGATATCCAGTAGACTATTCCTTATCTCAGCTAACTGCGCTGGTGAGGAAAGAAAAGAACGTGATGCATAATGAAAATTTGTAAGCTACAGGAGATTTTTAAAATTAGATATTTAATCAAGGTCAGGCAACAAACATTATGAGAAGAAAGTTGTGCGCATTCACTGTCAGGAAAGTCTATGATATGTATAAACAAAATTCCTCTCTCCAACATGAAAGACAATTACAAGGCCAAATACACAGCTTAGGAGGAGGCTGTGCACAGACTTGGTAGTCAAATTATATAAAATACATTACTATGAACCTACAGGTGTAAAAGAAAGAAATACCAGCATAACATGTGTATAAAGCCAAGTTATACTCAAAAATTCCAAAGGATGGCAAGTATAAAATAATATATCAATACATTCATCCTATATCCCTATGCGCGCCATATTACATGATAAATTTGTAGATTTACATACTTCTAAAAGCTCAGATCAGGAATTTTATTAATATCTACTTTTGATAATAAATGAAAGTCTTCATTTGTTTCCTAAAATTTTGAATTCAAGCTATTACTATCATTTCACAGTAGATTAAAGATGATTTCGGATCTGGTATATTTTAATTGCTATTTGTTTATATTCTTTTCTACTTAAAAGTTCAAATACTCTTCTAATCTATTTCTTTGTGGTTTGTGCAGGTTCAGCAAAACAACTTCCTTACAAAATGGCAAAATTCAACATTATGTTTCCAAAATTTAAACACAAGAATTTAAAATCAAGAAGAAAACCTATTTAAACTTTGATAACTGGCTGAAAACAATTCTTTGAAAACTTCTGTCAATTTCGCAACCAATTCACCAAACTTCAATTAAGAATACAAATCAATCCAGCTTCCAAAATTACACTTGTAAACAAAATATTAAGAGAAAAGTTCTTCTGAAACAATTTCCGTGCAAAAATTCTCTAAAAATTGCTGCCATCAAAGTTTTTCCAAATTCTTCTCATCATCATAAAACTTAACTGATTGTTCATTATGCAATCAAAAATAGATCAAATAGTTCAACTTCTTTTAATATCAAATCATATTTTCAGCTGCAAATCATAGATTCCTAAGATATTGAAAATATCTTTTCTTTAAAATAACTATTTCCTCAAAAATCAAGTTTGCACAAATAAATCAGCAATATATATATATATATATATATATATATATATATATATATATATATATATATATATATATATATATATATTAATTAAAAACATTTGCAAAGAAATAACTTTCATTTTTAAATCTGTTAACTTATTTAATTTAAATTTATAAATTCATTAACAAACATTCTTTAAACTTAAATATTAAATCCCAAACACAAAACAATACAAACGAACACGACAAAATAAACTGGACAACAACATGGGGTAACACATAGATACTCGTTCGATAAAGAACGATGGTTCAAAAAGGACCTGTCAATACCTCTGAATCAACATAATTTTTTATTGAATTAGGGTATGCTTAGACCAGTCAAGCAGGTGGAGCCATTACCCGGTACCTGAATCTACAGGAAACATCAACGTTAAAACATATATACTAATATCAGAATACACACCGTGAAGAAGAATTGCAACGTAGCAGGGTACTCACAAATGAGTAATGCTACACTATCTTCTTCATCGACACAGATGAGCAAGATAAATCATAAGCAATCATTTCAACATGATAACCACATGAAAACTCATAAGAAAATAAACCATATTACATATGTGTCTATCTCAATAACATCGCACAAACACAACTAGATGATCAGAATGTCAAAAGTATCATCCACGAAGTACAAAACAACGTAATATCAAAGTCATATAAAAAAAGGAACAACATAGTATCATTATCAACTATAGCATCTATCAAGCAGAATCAACTAAAACAGAGTGTCGAAACTAGAGGGACACTACACCCCCCATCTTTTTGCACTTAGCCAAGAGGGACAACAATAACAATCTTTGCATCAGAGGAGATAACTAGAAAAAAATTAGATAACTTTGAGAACTTATCACCATCCATAATCCAAAGGTGTGGTACAAATAATATTTATATTTATATTTCTTAGTTCATTTCTTTAATAACAAACATCATACCCATGAAACCATAGATCCAAACATTCAAAATACATTGAATAGATCAAACATCTACTAAACATATGAATTCTAGGACATGAGGAAGCCAAATATAACCATTAATAAAAGTCACAAATCCTTTCAACCTTATAAAGTTTGACTTAGTAAAAAATCCAAAATTATATAAAACATCTACATGAATTACTACTTGCATCCAACCCTACAAAAGTTTTATCTATGTGATGTTGCATGTCTTCTTAATAACACATTATTAAGGTAGGACTACATGCATCCTAACATTTACACAATACAAGTATCCAAATAAACCAATAAAAATAATTCAAATATGCAAACACACATAAAAGAAAACACATAAAGCAAGTACATAAAGGAAACAAACATTATATATATATATATATATATATATATATATATATAATAAACATACAGTACAAGAACTTCACATATTACGAAAACATAATAACAATGACACTCATATAAGTTAAAAAAACTCAAGGATTCCTCAAATATGATAAACATACTTGGTCCTTAAATCATAACTAGAGATCATCTTCCAGCTATTCAATGTATCAATAGGATTTTAACCATCCTAAACCATAGGATAAAATCATATTCCATTCTTTCAAAATAGAATCCATCAGATAAACATTTTTATAAAAATTGCATTCCTTCTTTTCAAATGGAATATATGAGATAAACCTCTCATAAAATTGCATTTTATCCTTTCAAATGGAATCCATGAGAAGAAATTCTTATACACCCTATCCTTTCAAATAACACCATATTCTCACAAGTAGAATCATGAAATAAAAGAAATCATATAAAAACATAAACAACTGTGGTATAACAGATGTCACACATAAACTATGAAATAAGATATTTCAAAAATCAATCATAATGTACAAAAGATGTCACACCAACATAAAACATTATAATTAATTAACCCAAGACCATTCATATAGTCAAAATAGGCATACAAACACTTAAGTATTGTATGCAATTTTAAAAACTTTCAAGAAGATAATAGTTCACATTAAAGATACTATAATTTAATATTATAGTATTCTCATAATTATAAGTCCTAAAATTATATTTAAAACTCATAGTATAATCAATCATGATACCAAGGATATCATTGAATAAATAAAGTAACTGATATTACTTAACCTAATATTATTAATATAGATAGATAGTCACTAAATAATGAATATCTCATATTTTATAAACTTAGTATAACAAAAAAATTTATATGATTTAAAAAATATATATATTTACAGAGTTTCTCAAATTTATAGAAAAATTTAGTTTATATAAATAAATTTATAATCACAAGAAATACTAATTTTTCTCACATCAAATAAATCAATTGTTAATAATAAAAACAACCAACTTATTTAAATTATAAAAGATAAAATATAGACATCAAAGTGTAAATTTTGGTGAAATTTTTGTTTTGATAGTTTCAAACTACATACACCAAAATCAGGAAAACCTAGATCCCGTTTAATATTTTTGTACTTTTCTTTTTGCACAACAAATTAATTAACACAACCTCTTCCACATACTATGTTTATTATTACTATAAATTAAATATATAATTTTTAAAATAATTTCATGAAAATAATCCTATCTTAATCTTGTAAAAATTTGAAAATAAAATGAAGAATCAAATAATATTTAATAGAAACAAAAATATTTCACTTCATTAACAAAAACACTTTCAAATTCTTCAATCTTCAAACCTGTTTCATTTCATTTTTGTCCTTGCATTAAAAAAAATGATCACTAAAGAAGAAGAATAAAACTAATTATTTTTTTTAAATAAATTAGCAGTGCAAGCTTCTAGTTTAAACGATGTATATTTTTTATTCGACTTTCCAATCACTTTTTCTCCTCTTCTCGTTGATGGATCACTAAGTGTGATCCGAAACGTCAAGGAAAAAATATACACAATTTAAACCAAAAACTTGTAATAGACTATGGATAACTCATATCAACAATTTTTAAATAAATCAATTTTTTCCCTTCTCAAAACTTAAAAATCAAAATATAATATAATTGCATATAATGCATCTTTAGCACTTGAAGAAAGCATATAAAGTATATTACATATGAAATAGAAAAAGGAGGTACAACAAACTATTGCAAGTGCTTGGGCATCCAAATCTTAAAAAGCTCTATTGGAGGAGTAATGTAACATAGCCACTGATGGATATGATTGCTTTGAAGGAAAAGTACTTGGGTGCAGAAAAAATTGTAACCATTAATGAAAACTGATGATTTGTGATCTAAAAAAAATAGATCATGAAAAAGAATAGTAGCTTGTTGGTAACTCAGAAGAGTAGAAGGGTGTGGTGAATGAACATTTAAAATAGTCTGCAACTCTTCGTAAAATCAAAAGTTTGCCATTTAAATGGCACCCAACATAGTAAAGTGAGTTCTTTTATAAAGTTTTAGTTATAATAATTTATTGTTCTAAGTATCTCTTTTGGTAATAAATGGTTTTGTTTCAGTTAACATCTAAGTAAATAAATTTTATTTGTATTTTGTTACTGAAGATTCTTGCTATTTTTCATTTAAATTGTTTTGAGGAGATTTGGATACAAAGTATTTATGTTGGGATAATCAAATGATATATTTTACAAGCTACACAAGGTATATGTTCTAGATGCTCAAGAATGTTTTGTCTAAGCTCTATTTGTGGCTACCATAGTAGAATGATATCTCTCGACTTCTACTACATAGATTTTTTCAAATATAGCTATGCTAGTATAACATTATATTCCTATCAAAAGAAGATAATAGTAAAAGATATTTTTATCAAAAAGAAGATAATTTTAACAAATATTGTTTTCCTTTTTATACATATTTCTCTTATATAAATTAATAATATTAAATATTATCTTCTTTTTCAATTCTTTATAATAGAAGAATTTGTTTTTAAATAATATTAGAAAATTATAGCTTTTCTAATTCATAAAAGTAATGAATATTAAATATATAAATCTTATTTCTTTCCTCAAAAGATGTTAATTACTACAATAAATAATATAATATAATGCATGACAATAATTATTTATTTATTTTTAAATTAAATTGATTATTATTTTATTAATTAATCTTTTTTCACACACCTGAATTACTTTAAGATACTTCAATTCTAGAACCTAGTTCTTCCTCAATACCCATTCGTATTGTACATTATAATCTTCCAACACATACCTCAATAGCATTGTTAGAAACATATAAATATATAATCACATAAATAATCAATTTATCATGGTAATATAATCTCACATTGTACATAATTACATTAAAATTACTACATCTAACATAAGTCAATAAAGCACTTACAATTTTATTACAGAATTAGAACATCATAAAAACATAAAGGTATAGGGAATAAGGGATGTTATATCCTTCTCCCCTAAGACTAATTTTGGTCTCAACATTATTTATATTTAGAAATGCATCAAAAATTACTTCTAAAAATGTCTATCAAAACAATATATTTCATCAAAACATCACAATCAATATAAAACTTAAGACACCAACTAGATGATCATGATTTTCCTTAATGAAAATTCTTAAATTTTAACCAATAAATCAAAATCAAATAGATCTTAAATACTTCAACTCTTAGTTTATTTAAGACTTGTTGAGAAATTACCAAACACAAATAATCATGATTAAGTTCTAGACCCAAAAGTCAACTACTCTCCCAAGGAATCACCAATCAAATTCAAATCAAAATGATAAATAATAAGGATTCAATAATCTTTTCATCAAATGAAAAATAATATAATTTCTAACAATTTAAGAACAATGATCTATTGATCACCAATCAATTTATTGGAACAATAAAAATGTCACCTCACAAAAAATCAACAATACAAACAACCTTAACATAGGAAAGAAATTAAGCTCCAACATTTAGAAAATAATTTATGCACTAAATTAAAGTCTTGAGGTTCAATGATGAGCAATATTGAACCACAACAATATGAAAAAAATAAAAACATTATGAACTATCAAATTTTATTGTATGCAATAATAAATACATCATTACAAATCTTTCAATAATTTTTGTTTTCATTACAAGGGTATGAAACTCTCAGTAATCAACAAACTAATTATTGGACTTTTCATCACTCCTACGAAAAGAGATAAAAATATATAAATTATCTTGTCAAGTTGAAAAGCACAAAATCACAACTAGATGGTTCCAACTACAAACTTCTTTATTTTATAATTCAAATGAATATTCACAAAAAATTAGAAATATTTTTCAATCATACTCTAAATATAAAATGATCAAGATATTCTTGATCTTTTAACACTCTCTACTCTTCTCATCTAGTAAAAGAAAGTAATGTCAAATTCGATTCCAAAGAAGTGTAACACCCCGCGTGCGAACCCCAAAGGAACTAATAACAACGGAACAATTTTTTTTTTTAAAAAAAGAACATAATAACTTACTTAAGTATTCCAATAACAATGTATTAAGCTACACGACTAGTTCCAATGGGGTACACGAAGTGACATTACTATAATAACCCATAACAATGATAATATATTAAACCATAATTAAAGAGTTAAATAAATCCATTCATTCTCATTTCATCATTTAAAATATCCATTAAACACTAACCATATTAATACCATATGCACATGTGACAATACATGGAATTATAAAGACATAAAGTGTTACATATTTCGATAGATACAACATAACATATCCAACTATTACAAGTGACAGTTCTTGAATAAATACAAGGCCGGAATATACATCACATCCAAATGATAGTAAAAATACACAGTCTAAACATACATCCCAATAACCACATATACAATTTACAACATGGTCATCCCAGCACACGTGGGAGACAATATATCAATAAATACATTACATCTGAGGCATACATACATCTGGTACAAAGAATACTGGATCTACAGCATCTGCCAAAACCCTGCAATAAAAGATACATTTGCAACAGAAAGGGAAACCCAACGGGGTGCGAAGCACATTCCACCCAACCACCCCCGTGCTGAGAGTAGACAAGGAAGGGTCCCCGACCAAGCACGTCTAAGAATAACAAAAACTAATTCCAGACAGACAACTTAACATCAAAGACCACTTAAAAACTCAACAATGACAAATCCAAAGACAACAACAATTCACTTCTGAACATTACAACAAGTCACACTCACAACATCACTGGAACTCAAGACATAATATCAAATACTACTTCCAACAATGACCAAAGACAAATCAATAAATCACTTCCAGAGGACTTCAGTAAATCAACACAAATAGAATGTTAGACGAGAGTGTCATCGCATGGTTTCACATGGATTATCCTGACGACCTATCACAAGGTGTCGCCTCCATCTCTACATGGATTCTCCAGACAACCAAGTTAAGGTGCCGCTTCCATCTATGGTTCTCCTGACAGCCTATCTCAAGGCGCCGCTCCATAGGGTTACTCATGCAGAGTCATTAACCTTTCGTGAAGACAAGGCAATGACCTTGCCAACCACGGCCTTCTCAGTCCCCTTTAGTCTATGATAGCACTAACAGGTAGACGAGGCTTCACAATTATCTTATTAGTGTTTAATCCACACCCGTGGTTTATTACTTAAATTATCACTGATTAATCTAACTCTACGTGGGTTACCCTGACAGCCCCTTTGTGCGTTGGCCCCCACTAGAGCCACTCTCTCTAGACACTCAACACAAAAGTACCCAACTCAATAGGATTGTACCACAAGAATTACTTAATCCAATCACATGGATTCTTTGCGAGGCATAATCATCTCGCCATAACATATGAAACATAACTACAAACGATACAATCCAAAAGCAAACTATATCATAATCATGATCAGAATATAGACCAAGCATCAAAATACGAGATCACAATTCATCTCAGATTCCCCACCTCTGGAAGCCCTAAACAACAACTTAGCCTCCAATAAAACTAGGGTTCTCCCATACGACACAATGAAGCAATAAAGAGAATCACAATGGACTTAACAATTGATCTTAAGGATAACAATTACGTTTAACCAATACTAGACTTAAATATTTCCAATGCGTAACAATTCCAACAAATAAATAAAACAATAACCCAAGAAACTCATTCTATTCAAAATACATAATTTATTTCTAATTACCACAAACACACTATAACACTACAAAAATATATATAATCTTCCCATAAACACAACTTACAAACAAATCCCACTTTTATCCACACATAAATATATATAATAAAACATACATATCCAGACATATATTTATATCGTTTATTTAATGCTACACTATCAAAGTTGGTCTAATAATCCATTGTAATCATGTATATTCATATATTTAAAAATAAATATTATTAAAGAAAATAATAATTAAAATAACACTAATATATATACAAATATATATTTATTTAAATTCAATATAAACCTAATAAATAAATATATATATAAAATTTCAATATAAACATAAATAAATATATATAATTTCAACATACTTTAACATTTACAAACAATACACGCCAAACAAAAATTTCGAAGTATATAAAACAAAATCCAATAAACTAAAAACTTTACGCGTGCTTTTTTTGAAGACCGCACTGCCCTCACATAAGGTAGTGAGGGGACTGTTGTACGCAGTACCCACCGGACTGCGCCCAGCAGTCTCGACTGCTGTGCGCAGCCGGTGATCGCTGCGTACAGCGAGCCCTGGGGGTGCGTGGGGGTACGGCCTGGGCCGACCTCCCACCTTCCCCAATATATAAAACAAATAAAATTTATTATTATTATATTTTTTTTTCTTTTACAAACTTTTAAATCAATTCACTTTAGTTTTAAATTAAATTTCCTTTCTAATAAACGCACGAAATTTCGAAGCACGGATTAAACAAATTCATTTTATAAAATTTAACCAATATATTAATTTATATATATATAATTTTTATCTCTTTATATTTTGATATATTTTAATCATGTACTGTAGTGTAAGTACCAAATTCAGACACAGATTTTCACAATTGTATTTTATTCCAAGAAATTCACCAATGTAGATTTTTTTTCTTAAAGATAAATAATAGATATATATATAATACATATATTTTGTTTTGTTTAATTTGTATCACTACATGAATTTATAACAGTAGGTATGTATATATCTATTTACTTTAAAAAAAAACTTACAGAATAAATAATATGATCTATCAGATCTTCTTGTCAGATATAAAATAAATGGAGTAAATAATATAATTCCATAATAACGAATATATATATATATATATTTTTATTTCAAACAGTAAATTTCATTACTAAAGCATATTAAAGAATTTTGAGAAGGGTCAATGAAAGTTTTCTACAGAAGATGCATGAGTTTTGATACAAATAAGTTTTCAAATCACAAAACTTCATTCAATCAATTTTCGAAAACCTAGCAACCAGATTCGTTACAGAACAATGAAATATTAATAACTTAAACGAAGAATACCTGGAGTCCTTTGTCTGAAGAAGGATCCATTCTGTAACCTCCTTCCGAATTCTTCCTGCTGTTCCTTCTCGATCGCCTCCTGCAGCTCTCTTTTCGAATCTATCTATCTTCCAATCAATTATTTTCTCCAAAGTTTTTAACAAAAATTCTTTTCTTTTCTTTTTATTTTTCTTTTCCAGATCCCCCAAAAACAACAGAGTAGAACTTCTGTGTGTCAAATAACTCCCTCAAAATAATAAATGAATCAATAAAATCAATAAAGCTTCTCTGCTTTCTTTTCTCAAAAAGCCTCCCTCTTATTGGTCCTTTTTCTAGCTTTTAAAAACACAATTTTATCTCCAGTTTTTAATTAAAATAATTTATTTAATCAAGATATTATCTATGCAAGATTTGCTAATTTAATATTAATAAAAAGATAATATTTAAATTATCCTTATCAATATTCATTTAATTTAATTATTATCAACAATATTAATTTAAAACAATTATTTACTCTTTTAATAAATTAAATCACTTTTTAGTTTATAATATATTTAAATTTAACCATTTACTAACTCACAATTAAATCAAAACAACTAGACAACTTTAATCAATTATCTTATAAAATAAGGTTAATTAAATAAACATGAACCATAAATCAACTGAATACCTCAACAATCAAACTACACAATCAACGAGAACGAAAACTTCAGTCATAACATGACTCACAGCAGACGACGAACTTGGGATGGGGACGCTTCCAAACCTACTCCCTTTTTCAACATTTTTACCCATTGGGTTAATTTATTGCTCACCCTGTCCTGCCGAAGAAGGTGGAATCGAGACTTAATCCTGCAATCCTGCATCCAAATAAATGTCAAGTAGCACATGTATATATATATAATCAAACATTCTATCGTGAGAAGGAATTGCAGTGTAGCAGGGCACTCGTGAACGAGTGATGCTAGACTGTCCTCTCACCTAATCTATTCTAAGAATTACAATATCAATAACAAACTAACATTTCTAACCAAATTGATCATAAGATAACATGATACCTAACAACTGCATCATAACTAATTACTAAACCATTGCATTATAAAATAATACTGAAGTCAAATAACATGATCACCATAGGATTATCACATCGTCATATAAAACATTAGAGAGAAAGCATTGCATAATAAAATAATCCAAACCCTACATACAGAGTATCATAAATCATAATAATACTATCAATTGTAGCAATCAACTAAACTACGCAACCACACACACCAAAACGATGAATCAATCACCATCACAATCCAGTATCACACTAACATATAAAAGCAAACAATAGTAGTAAATAGTATCAGAAACATGGGGGTATTACATCCTCCCCCCTAAGATATGGCTTACTCCTGGAAGCCATTAAATAGATAAGAGTAAGCACACAACAACCATGAGAGAACACGCCACAAATCTCTATAACTAACCACATATTCATTCATTTTCTATAACCATATTCCATAATTCCATACCATATAACACACAAAAGCAACTCCAAACCCACATAGGGTCAATCAGGCAATCGCTTGCACAATGAGGTAAAGCACAAGAAGACATACAAGGGTGGACATAACAACAAAGCTGGTTGTCATCCACCACACACAACACACAAAATTCACACACAACACAATTGTCCATAATGCATTCTTCCAGTAGGAAGGATATCGGTGCATTGTACACTACACCGAGGGTCCTATCCCTTCCACTAGTTTCCTATGCCATTGGACCTACACTACGTAACAACTTCTGCGTAGCCAAGTTAGATCAAACCAAAAAGGTGAACATAAACTAACGAACAAAGCACCTAGGTCAACGCCATGGCTCACAATGCCTAGAGTATTACTTACGCAACTAACAACTTAATGGGTCCACATTATCCCAGAGCGCCCAGTGTTTAAACTTGAGCTCTGATACCAAGCTGTAACGCCCCGTGTGCGAACCCCAAAGGAACTAATAACAACGAAACAATTTTTTTTTTTTAAAAAAGAACATAATAACTTACTTAAGTTTTCCAATAACAATGTATTAAGCTACATGACTAGTTCCAATGGGGTACACGAAGTGACATTACTATAATAACCCATAACAACGATAATATATTAAACTATAATTAAAGAGTTACATAAATCCATTCATTCTCATTTCATCATTTAAAATATCCATTAAACACTAACCATATTAATACCATATGCACATGTGACAATACATGGAATTATAAAGACATAAAGTGTTACATATTTCGATAGATACAACATAACATATCCAACTATTACAAGTGACAGTTCTTGAATAAATACAAGGCCGGAATATACATCACATCCAAATGATAGTAAAAATACACGGTCTGAACATACATCCCAATAACCACATATACAATTTACAACATGGTCATCCCAGCACACGTGGGAGACAATATATCAATAAATACATTACATATGAGGCATACATACATCTGGTACAAAGAATATTGGATCTACAGCATCTGCCAAAACCCTGCAATAAAAGATACATTTGCAACAGAAAGGGAAACCCAACAGGGTGCGAAGCACGTTCCACCCAACCACCCCCGTGCTGAGAGTAGACAAGGAAGGGTCCCCGACCAAGCACGTCTAACAATAACACAAAACTAATTCCAGACAGACAACTTAACATCAAAGACCACTTAAAAACTCAACAATGACAAATCCAAAGACAACAACAATTCACTTCTGAACATTACAACAAGTCACACTCACAACATCACTGGAACTCAAGACATAATATCAAATACTACTTCCAACAATGACCAAAGACAAATCAATAAATCACTTCCAGAGGACTTCAGTAAATCAACACAAATAGAATGTTAGACAAGAGTGTCATCGCATGGTTTCACATGGATTATCCTGACGACCTATCACAAGGTGCCGCCTCCATCTCTACATGGATTCTCCAGACAACCAAGTTAAGGTGCCGCTTCCATCTATGGTTCTCCTGACAGCCTATCTCAAGGCGCGCTCCATAGGGTTACTCATGCGGAGTCATTAACCTTTCGTGAAGACAAGGCAATGACCTTGCCAACCACGGCCTTCTCAGTCCCCTTTAGTCTATGATAGCACTAACAGGCAGACGAGGCTTCACAATTATCTTATTAGTGTTTAATCCCCACCCGTGGTTTATTACTTAAATTATCACTGATTAATCTAACTCTACGTGGGTTACCCTGACAGCCCCTTTGTGCGCCGGCCCCCACTAGAGCCACTCTCTCTAGACACTCAACACAAAAGTACCCAACTCAATAGGATTGTACCACAAGAATTACTGAATCCAATCACATGGATTCTTTGCGAGGCATAATCATCACACCATAGCATATGAAACATAACTACAAACGATACAATCCAAAAGCAAACTATATCATAATCATGATCAGAATATAGACCAAGCATCAAAATATGAGATCACAATTCATCTCAGATTCCCCACCTCTGGAAGCCCTAAACAACAACTTAGCCTCCAATAAAACTAGGGTTCTCCCATACGACACAATGAAGCAATAAAGAGAATCACAATGGACTTAACAATTGATCTTAAGGATAACAATTACGTTTAACCAATACTAGACTTAAATATTTCCAATGCGTAACAATTCCAACAAATAAATAAATCAATAACCCAAGAAACTCCATTCTATTCAAAATACATAATTTATTTCTAATTACCACAAACACACTATAACACTACAAAAATATATATAATCTTCCCATAAACACAACTTACAAACAAATCCCACTTTTATCCGCACATAAATATATATAATAAAACATACATATCCAGACATATATTTATATCGTTTATTTAATGCTACACTATCAAAGTTGGTCTAATAATCCATTGTAATCATGTATATTCATATATTTAAAAATAAATATTATTAAAGAAAATAATAATTAAAATAACACTAATATATATACAAATATATATTTATTTAAATTCAATATAAACCTAATAAATATATATATATATATATAATTTCAATATAAACATAAATAAATATATATAATTTCAACATACTTTAACATTTACAAACAATACACGCCAAACAAAAATTTCGAAGTATATAAAACAAAATCCAATAAACTAAAAACTTTACGCGTGCTTTTTTTGAAGACCGCACTGCCCTCACATAAGGTAGTGAGGGGACTGTTGTACGCAGTACCCACCGGACTGCGCCCAGCAGTCTCGACTGCTGTGCGCAGCCGGTGATCGCTGCGTACAGCGAGCCCTGGGGGTGCGTGGGGGTACGGCCTGGGCCGACCTCCCACCTTCCCCAATATATAAAACAAATAAAATTTATTATTATTATATTTTTTTTTCTTTTACAAACTTTTAAATCAATTCACTTTAGTTTTAAATTAAATTTCCTTTCTAATAAACGCACGAAATTTTGAAGCACGGATTAAACAAATTCATTTTATAAAATTTAACCAATATATTAATTTATATATATATAATTTTTATCTCTTTATATTTTGATATATTTTAATCACGTACTGTAGTGTAAGTACCAAATTCAGACACAGATTTTCACAATTGTATTTTATTCCAAGAAATTCACCAGTGTAGATTTTTTTTCTTAAAGATAAATAATAGATATATATATAATACATATATTTTGTTTTGTTTAATTTGTATCACTACATGAATTTATAATAGCAGGTATGTATATATCTATTTACTTTAAAAAAAACTTACAGAATAAATAATATGATCTATCAGATCTTCTTGTCAGATATAAAATAAATGGAGTAAATAATATAATTCCATAATAACGAATATATATTTTTTTTTTATTTCAAACAGTAAATTTCATTACTAAAGCATATTAAAGAATTTTGAGAAGGGTCAATGAAAGTTTTCTACAGAAGATGCATGAGTTTTGATACAAATAAGTTTTCAAATCACAAAACTTCATTCAATCAATTTTCGAAAACCTAGCAACCAGATTCGTTATAGAACAATGAAATATTAATAACTTAAACGGAGAATACCTGGAGTCCTTTGTCTGAAGAAGGATCCCTTCTGTAACCTCATTCCGAATTCTTCCTGCTGTTCCTTATCGATCGCCTCCTGCAGCTCTCTTTTCGAATCTATCTATCTTCCAATCAATTATTTTCTCCAAAGTTTTTAACAAAAATTCTTTTCTTTTCTTTTTATTTTTCTTTTCCAGATCCCCCAAAAACAACAGAGTAGAACTTCTGTGTGTCAAATAACTCCCTCAAAATAATAAATGAATCAATAAAATCAATAAAGCTTCTCTGCTTTCTTTTCTCAAAAAGCCACCCTCTTATTGGTTCTTTTTCCAGCTTTTAAAAACACAATTTTATCTCCACTTTTTAATTAAAATAATTTATTTAATCAAGATATTATCTATGCAAGATTTGCTAATTTAATATTAATAAAAAGATAATATTTAAATTATCCTTATCAATATTCATTTAATTTAATTATTATCAACAATATTAATTTAAAACAATTATTTACTCTTTTAATAAATTAAATCACTTTTTAATTTATAATATATTTAAATTTAACCATTTACTAACTCACAATTAAATCAAAACAACTAGACAACTTTAATCAATTATCTTATAAAATAAGGTTAATTAAATAAACATGAACCATAAATCAACTGAATACCTCAACAATCAAACTACACAATCAACGAGAACGAAAACTTCAGTCATAACACGACTCACAACAGACGACGAACTTGGGATGGGGACGCTTCCAAACCTACTCCCTTTTTCAACATTTTTACCCATTGGGTTAATTTATTGCTCACCCTGTCCTGCCGAAGTAGGTGGAATCGAGACTTAATCCTGCAATCCTGCATCCAAATAAATGTCAAGTAGCACATGTATATATATATAATCAAACATTCTATCGTGAGAAGGAATTGCAGTGTAGCGGGGCACTCGTGAACGAGTGATGCTACACTGTCCTCTCACCTAATCTATTCTAACAATTACAATATCAATAACAAACTAACATTTCTAACCAAATTGATCATAAGATAACATGATACCTAACTATTGCATCATAACTAATTACTAAACCATTGCATTATAAAATAATACTAAATTCAAATAACATGATCACCATAGGATTATCACATCGTCATATAAAACATTAGAGAGAAAGCATTGCTTCATAAAATAATCCAAACCCTACATACAGAGTATCATAAATCATAATACTACTATCAATTGTAGCAATCAACTAAACTATGCAACCACACACACCAAAATGATGAATCAATCACCATCACAATTTAGTATCATACTAACATATAAAAGCAAACAATAGTAGTAAATAGTATCAGAAACATGGGGGTATTACATCCTCCCCCCCTAGGATATGGCTTACTCTTGGAAGCCATTAAATAGATAAGAGTAAGCACACAACAACCATGAGAGAACACGCCACAAATCTCTATAACTAACCACATATTCTTTCATTTCCTATTACCATATTCCATAATTCCATACCATATAACACACAAAAGCAACTCCAAACCCACATAGGGTCAATCAGGCAATCGCTTGCACAATGAGGTAAAGCACAAGAAGACATACAAGGGTGGACATAACAACAAAGCTGGTTGTCATCCACCACACACAACACACAAAATTCACACACAACACAATTGTCCATAATGCATTCTTCCAGTAGGAAGGATATCGGTGCATTGTACACTACACCGAGGGTCCTATCCCTTCCACTAGTTTCTTGCGCCATTGGACCTACACTACGTAACAACTTCTGGGTAGCCAAGTTAGATCAAACCAAAAAGGAGAACATAAACTAACGAACAAAGCACCTAGGTCAACGCCATGGCTCACAATGCCTAGAGTATTACTTACGCAACTAACAACTTAATGGGTCCACATTATCCCAGAGCGCCCAGTGTTTAAACTTGAGCTCTGATACCAAGCTGTAACGCCCCGCGTGCGAACCCCAAAGGAACTAATAACAACGGAACATTTTAAAAAAAAAAAAAAAGAACATAATAACTTACTTAAGTATTCCAATAACAATGTATTAAGCTACACGACTAGTTCCAATGGGGTACACGAAGTGACATTACTATAATAACCCATAACAACGATAATATATTAAACCATAATTAAAGAGTTAAATAAATCCATTCATTCTCATTTCATCATTTAAAATATCCATTAAACACTAACCATATTAATACCATATGCACATGTGACAATACATGGAATTATAAAGACATAAAGTGTTACATATTTCGATAGATACAACATAACATATCCAACTATTACAAGTGACAGTTCTTGAATAAATACAAGGCCAGAATATACATCACATCCAAATGATAGTAAAAATACACAGTCTAAACATACATCCCAATAACCACATATACAATTTACAACATGGTCATCCCAGCACACGTGGGAGACAATATATCAATAAATACATTACATCTGAGGCATACATACATCTGGTACAAAGAATACTGGATCTACAGCATCTGCCAAAACCCTGCAATAAAAGATACATTTGCAACAGAAAGGGAAACCCAACGGGGTGCGAAGCACATTCCACCCAACCACCCCCGTGCTGAGAGTAGACAAGGAAGGGTCCCCGACCAAGCACGTCTAACAATAACACAAAACTAATTCCAGACAGACAACTTAACATCAAAGACCACTTAAAAACTCAACAATGACAAATCCAAAGACAACAACAATTCACTTCTGAACATTACAACAAGTCACACTCACAACATCACTGGAACTCAAGACATAATATCAAATACTACTTCCAACAATGACCAAAGACAACTCAATAAATCACTTCCAGAGGACTTCAGTAAATCAACACAAATAGAATGTTAGACGAGAGTGTCATCGCATGGTTTCACATGGATTATCCTGACGACCTATCACAAGGTGTCGCCTCCATCTCTACATGGATTCTCCAGACAACCAAGTTAAGGTGCCGCTTCCATCTATGGTTCTCCTGACAGCCTATCTCAAGGCGTCGCTCCATAGGGTTACTCATGCGGAGTCATTAACCTTTCGTGAAGACAAGGCAATGACCTTGCCAACCACGGCCTTCTCAGTCCCCTTTAGTCTATGATAGCACTAACAGGCAGACGAGGCTTCACAATTATCTTATTAGTGTTTAATCCCCACCCGTGGTTTTTTACTTAAATTATCACTGATTAATCTAACTCTACGTGGGTTACCCTGACAGCCCCTTTGTGCGCCGGCCCCCACTAGAGCCACTCTCTCTAGACACTCAACACAAAAGTACCCAACTCAATAGGATTGTACCACAAGAATTACTGAATCCAATCACATGGATTCTTTGCGAGGCATAATCATCACACCATAGCATATGAAACATAACTACAAACGATACAATCCAAAAGCAAACTATATCATAATCATGATCAGAATATAGACCAAGCATCAAAATATGAGATCACAATTCATCTCAGATTCCCCACCTCTGGAAGCCCTAAACAACAACTTAGCCTCCAATAAAACTAGGGTTCTCCCATACGACACAATGAAGCAATAAAGAGAATCACAATGGACTTAACAATTGATCTTAAGGATAACAATTACGTTTAACCAATACTAGACTTAAATATTTCCAATGCGTAACAATTCCAACAAATAAATAAATCAATAACCCAAGAAACTCCATTCTATTCAAAATACATAATTTATTTCTAATTACCACAAACACACTATAACACTACAAAAATATATATAATCTTCCCATAAACACAACTTACAAACAAATCCCACTTTTATCCGCACATAAATATATATAATAAAACATACATATCCAGACATATATTTATATCGTTTATTTAATGCTACACTATCAAAGTTGGTCTAATAATCCATTGTAATCATGTATATTCATATATTTAAAAATAAATATTATTAAAGAAAATAATAATTAAAATAACACTAATATATATACAAATATATATTTATTTAAATTCAATATAAACCTAATAAATATATATATATATATATAATTTCAATATAAACATAAATAAATATATATAATTTCAACATACTTTAACATTTACAAACAATACACGCCAAACAAAAATTTCGAAGTATATAAAACAAAATCCAATAAACTAAAAACTTTACGCGTGCTTTTTTTGAAGACCGCACTGCCCTCACATAAGGTAGTGAGGGGACTGTTGTACGCAGTACCCACCGGACTGCGCCCAGCAGTCTCGACTGCTGTGCGCAGCCGGTGATCGCTGCGTACAGCGAGCCCTGGGGGTGCGTGGGGGTACGGCCTGGGCCGACCTCCCACCTTCCCCAATATATAAAACAAATAAAATTTATTATTATTATATTTTTTTTTCTTTTACAAACTTTTAAATCAATTCACTTTAGTTTTAAATTAAATTTCCTTTCTAATAAACGCACGAAATTTCGAAGCACGGATTAAACAAATTCATTTTATAAAATTTAACCAATATATTAATTTATATATATATAATTTTTATCTCTTTATATTTTGATATATTTTAATCATGTACTGTAGTGTAAGTACCAAATTCAGACACAGATTTTCACAATTGTATTTTATTCCAAGAAATTCACCAATGTAGATTTTTTTTCTTAAAGATAAATAATAGATATATATATAATACATATATTTTGTTTTGTTTAATTTGTATCACTACATGAATTTATAACAGTAGGTATGTATATATCTATTTACTTTAAAAAAAAACTTACAGAATAAATAATATGATCTATCAGATCTTCTTGTCAGATATAAAATAAATGGAGTAAATAATATAATTCCATAATAACGAATATATATATATATATATATATATATTTATTTCAAACAGTAAATTTCATTACTAAAGCATATTAAAGAATTTTGAGAAGGGTCAATGAAAGTTTTCTACAGAAGATGCATGAGTTTTGATACAAATAAGTTTTCAAATCACAAAACTTCATTCAATCAATTTTCGAAAACCTGCAACCAGATTCGTTCAGAACAATGAAATATTAATAACTTAAACGGAGAATACCTGGAGTCTTTGTCTGAGAAGGATCCCTTCTGTAACCTCCTTCCGAATTCTTCCTGCTGTTCCTTCTCGATCGCCTCCTGCAGCTCTCTTTTCGAATCTATCTATCTTCCAATCAATTATTTTCTCCAAAGTTTTTAACAAAAATTCTTTTCTTTTCTTTTTATTTTTCTTTTCCAGATCCCCCAAAAACAACAGAGTAGAACTTCTGTGTGTCAAATAACTCCCTCCTCAAAATAATAAAAGAATCAATAAAATCAATAAAGCTTCTCTGCTTTCTTTTCTCAAAAAGCCTCCCTCTTATTGGTCCTTTTTCCAGCTTTTAAAAACACAATTTTATCTCCACTTTTTAATTAAAATAATTTATTTAATCAAGATATTATCTATGCAAGATTTGCTAATTTAATATTAATAAAAAGATAAGATTTAAATTATCCTTATCAATATTCATTTAATTTAATTATTATGAACAATATTAATTTAAAACAATTATTTACTCTTTTAATAAATTAAATCACTTTTTAATTTATAATATATTTAAATTTAACCATTTACTAACTCACAATTGAATCAAAACAACTAGACAACTTTAATCAATTATCTTATAAAATAAGGTTAATTAAATAAACATGAACCATAAATCAACTGAATACCTCAACAATCAAACTACACAATCAACGAGAACGAAAACTTCAGTCATAACACGACTCACAACAAATGACGGACTTGGGATGGGGATGCTTCCAAACCTACTCCCTTTTTCAACATTTTTACCTGTTGGGTTAATTTATTGCTCGCCCTGTCCTGCCGAAGCAGGTGGAATCGAGACTTAATCCTGCAATCCTGCATCCAAATAAACGTGAAGTAGCACATGTATATATATATAATCAAACATTCTATCGTGAGAAAGAATTGCAGTGTAGCAGGGCACTCGTGAACGAGTGATGCTACACTGTCCTCTCACCTAATCTATTCTAACAATTACAATATCAATAACAAACTAACATTTCTAACCAAATTGATCATAAGATAACATGATACCTAACTACTGCATCATAACTAATTACTAAACCATTGCATTATAAAATAATACTGAATTCAAATAACATGATCACCATAGGATTATCACATCGTCATATAAAACATTAGAGAGAAAGCATTGCATAATAAAATAATCCAAACCCTACATACAGAGTATCATAGATCATAATAATACTATCAATTGTAGCAATCAACTAAACTACACAACCACACACACCAAAATGATGAATCAATCACCATCACAATTCAGTATCACACTAACATATAAAAGCAAACAATAGTAGTAAATAGTATCAGAAAGATGGGGGTATTACAAGAAGAAAAAAAATTGAAGTATTGTTTATTCAATAGAAAATAATTCATTTTTCAAACTTAAGGCTAATAACCAAAATAAAAACAATAATTTTTAAAAAAAAATCAAATTCCTTCATTAAAAATTAAAAATTAAATACCTTGTAAAATATCATAAATATAGTATAATAGGTCACAAAGAGATGGAATATTATTTCTTGGGCTAGTAGGTTAACAATGTTAAAAGCGATGGTTTCTGTCATTCTAATCTTCATTTTTCCTTGCATCAGACTCCCTTCATCAATGAATCAAAGATTAAATCAAAGAATGATATATTTCTTTTGGAAAGGCTCCTCAAAGGGGAAAAGAATCCCTTTAATTAATTGAGAAAAAAATTGTAAGCCCAAAGATGAAGGAGTTGTGGGGTTGAGATATCATTTCTCCCAAAATAGGGTGTTAGGTGCTAAGCTAATATGGAATATGTATTCAAACCCAAATCTTAAATGGGCCCACATTCTACAAAAAAGGTATGGATAATCATGAAAACACAATATTCTCTATTTGAAATCCTCCTAAGGGTTTCAAACTATGGAATTTCTTACTATCTTATAGATCAATAATCACAAATTACCTAACCTAGGAAATAAGAAATGGACAAAAGGCCCTTTTTTGGGAGGATTCCTAGAATGGATATCCCATAATTGAAAAATGTGGTTCCTTTACTCAATAAAAATGGATCCTCTCAATAGAATGTGGTGCACAGGTGGTTGGCTACATCCTCAAAGAGTCCTCCTCAGGGATCACCACATGGTGATGGAAAATTTTTGAGCTTGAGGGTATCCCTACCTCTAAAATTGTAGAACTTCAAGAAATTATTTTTCCCTTACATCTTCTCCTGAACAATGAAGAAGATTGTGTCAGATAGAATTACTTGAATGATAGACAATACTTAGCAAAATTTTGACATACTTTAGTTGAGGTGGAGGGAGAAATTTAGAGATTCCTATACACTTATGTTGGAACAAAGTCTACCTCCCTAAGGCTAGGATGTTCACTTAGGCTGCCCTAAAAAAAAATCTCACTACTAATAGATTTAGTAAGCTAGGATACTCTAACCCATCCAAATATCCACTTTGCAAAGTTGATGATGAGTCTCCAAATCACCTTCTTCTTGGATGCCAATTTTCTCAGGAATGTTGGAGATGGTTGTGTGTTTAAAACTTGGGTGGAAATATGCTCTTCCAAATGACATTATGTGCTTGTTTGTAGTCATGGCCAATTCTTAACAAGAAGGAAATTTTTAACTATCTATGGATTTTAAGTCTATTCATTCTACAATGAGAAATTTGGAAAGAAAGAAATAGAATATTATTTCAGGATATAAGAAAATTTCCATGCCCTCATTTTTGAACAAATTTGAAATTTTCATTGTTGAAACAATAAATAACAAAGTTAATTCAAAGGAAAACCAAAATCACAATGAAATATATTGGGACAATTAGATGACCAAAAATTGGTGTGGAATTAAGATCCCCCTATTAATGGGGTTTGGGGTGTTGAGGCCCTAAAGAAACATGCAAAGGAAAAATGGAAACCACCTCAAATCGGATGGGGTAAAATTGAACTTCAATAGAGCTTCAAAAGGAAACCCTGCTGCTTAGAGGCCAAATGCATTATTCGGAAATAGAAGGATAATACGATCATGTGTAAAATATCAAAATGCCTCAAATATGATACCAAGAACAAAGCTAAACTATAGACCTTATTCCTAGATCTACAATTGCATGCAAACCTTCAAATGGCAAAGATAGAGATTGAGGGTGAATCTATATTAACAATAAATGTTGTAAGGTCCAAACGCCTTCAAAGTGAATTATCAAATTTCGATACATACATACCAAACCATGTGTATAGAGAAGAAAACGCGGATGTTGACCTATTAACCAACACTGTTATTCATTGTGAGGATGATTTGGTGTTAGAAGTACTCGAACATGATTACCTTGAGAATGGTGATGAATAGCAATAAAGATCATGTATTCATTACTGGATACTCGACAAGGTGTTACTTCGTGTGACTAGGGATAATCGAATGAAAGTTCATAATGAAACATTAATGTTGATTCTTTCCTTCCACTTCATGCATGTGTTTTCCCAAATGCATAGTTTATTAATCAACCCCACCTTATTGCCTTGATGTCACAAAACATCCTGGAAAACTTGGCATTCTCCTGTGATGGACTCGCCCATTTTCCTTATGTCTTCACAGCACCAAATGGCCTTTTTGAGTCACATTGTTGGGAATATGAAGCCCAACAGTTTCTTCTTGACTGTTTCTCTATGTCCCTTTGTTTTCCCTCTTGAAGTCTCCTTTTTATCGTTTATTGAAGGTTGGATATATTAGTATTGATTGTTGTGATCACGGTTGATGTATTTTTATTTTTTATCGGTAATCACGGTTGATGTATTGTAAGAACAAAGATTAGTAAAATTAGTTTCCCCTACTTTGAGAGTGGATGTACTTTTAAGATGAACCACTATAAACCTATGTGTTATCTGTGTTTGTTCTTGATTTTAATTTCTGCTATTATTTTTCTTTTGTTTTGCAATCAATTTATCAACACACATAGTTGAGAGGCAACCAATGCATATTTAAGTCATGCCACAACCTTATTCTACTCAAGGTTCAATGGATGTTAAGGGATGATTTCCTACGATTCGATCATCGATATCATGTCAATTTGAATAAATAGCCTCAATGTTTGTGGCATCTTTACTTACATGGGTGAATTGAAAGAGGTGGTGAAGCAATTGGCCACAACCTTGGTGAGAAGGCAATTTCTAGGTAATATGAATGATGTCTTGGAGGTGGCTAGGTATGGCAATGGGATACCTGTGCCCTCGGATTTTAGTAGAGTCAAGTTGAATGGGGAAATTATGGAGTGGTTTTTGTTTGTATTCTCATTCGGTGCTTCTTTTATTCTAGTTCGTCACCATAAATCTGCAAAAGAAGTGAAATTTCTAAAGAACAATAACATGACGAAAAATAGAATATTTAAAATTGTGTATAAGATATATATATATAAATAATTTTGTGAAATATAAATAATAAGTATTATAATATGATTAGATAGAAAAGATCACGTTTAAAGATAACTATTGACTATCCATTAAATTAGACATAAAACACTAAGATCATGGCAGTTAAGTAGAAGAAAGTTGTGTCATCAAAATGTCAGGAATGACATCAAAGCTTTTTTCCACATGGCCAATGAAGGCATAGTGCAACTTCAAAACAAATTGCCACATCACATAATTAAACAACACTTGTACTTCTTCCGGACATGGTATAAGGGAGATCATAGCATAAATAAAGTAGGCATCTATCAATCTGAAGTGGGGAAATTTCATATTTTAATTTAATTCTAGACATATCTCTTAGCTTAAGCGTAGGAGCTGATAGAACTCAATCCGGAAGTAGAGCGATTGCAGAAGAGAATTTGTTATCCCTCTTCACTGAAACGGCTATTTGCAACGGAAAACCTATTTTGGTTGTCATAACATGAAACGAAGGGTACCCGTCATGTTTTCGCTAACATAGTTCCACAATGATAAAACATGTAGGTTGATAGGTATATGTGTGAAGCAATGTCTAGTATGATATCTAAGTACACTCAAGAGTCAATGTATGTATCTAAGTATATGTCAACCACGATTTGATACCTAAACTAGTTAAGGTATCGTCTATATAACCTCTGCAACATATTAAGATGTCAATGGAGTATGAGAAAATCATTCTTTGATGTTTAAAATCAATGTAAAAATATCTTTTGATTAATATAATGGGAGCAACCCCCAAGATTGCATTTTATTGAGAAAAAACCTTTAAAATAAAATTATTCAAATCAAAATCAATACTAAAATTAGAGCCAATTTTTAAATCAAAATAAAATCATTCTCATTTATACTTCTCTCTCTACATCTAATGATAATGAGTGTGTGTTAAATAGTGATGTGTCAAGACATATGATATGCATATATAATATTTTAATTGATATCAAATTTTGTAATGAAAAATTATTAATTTAAGGAATAACTCAATCATAGAACTATAAGGATGAGGAATATTCAAGATTTAAGATGTTTTAACAAGAGATGTTTCATTTATTCCTAAATTAAGAAAAAATCTCCTTTTATGTTGTCAACTCAAGAAAATTTTAAAATCATTCTCCTCAAAGATCGATGGATTAATACATTAAAATAATATAAAATAATTCTTTAAAATAAATAAAATAAAATAACTCTTTAATAAATAAAATAGATTATATAATTTTGTAGATATAAATTTAAAAATTAAAACTATAAAAATAAACTAATACAAGATCTACATCATATTACTTTCCATCATTAAAATGTTATCATCTACCATTTAAATACCCTTGCACTTTCTTTTATGTTAGTTATTTGACTAGTCCAACATGTTATGTAAGTCTTTTGTCATTATTTTAACATAAATTGGCTATAGCCAAGCTAATCACCAATTTGAGGCTAGTAGCTAATGGAAGGGTTGCCCTCCCCTTAGTTGCTAGCCTCATATTGACCACTAGCTAGACATTTTTTAATAAGTAGAAACGAGATAATTTTTTATGAAATTTATAAAGTATTTTAGTTCATTCTCATATCAATACCTATATAAAAAAATAATATTTTTATAAAAAAAATTCATGCAAAATATAATTTTAGAAGTGGAATAGTGAAAAAAGGTGGCTAACATACCATGAACTTCCATGCATACATGGTATTGTATTCCCCAATTATGACAATATAATGATGAGTTGATGAGATAGATATTCAGATTTGTGAATGAACCTTCATGACCTATTTTATATCTTGTCTATGTAGATGCACTAAGTACCTCGACCTCTATGAATAGCAAGGAACTTATAGAAGGTGGAAATAAGATAGAGGTTAAATGAATATTTTGCCTCTCTTTCTTGGAAATTTGCTAAGAAAGCATACATGATATTCATTAGTAAGAAAAAAAAAATATGCCACTTACATAATCATTGAATACAGAACTCCTCACACAAATCCAAATGTTAAGATTGTATAAATCAAATATCAATTAAGTTAAAATTATACAAATTTAATTATTGTATGTTACAATAAGAGTAAAGAGTCTACAACCAATTACATTGTTAATATTTTTTTCCATAGTTTTTGTTAAATTTTTCATATAAACTTTATAAAAGAGAAATATTTATTTTTCATAAGAAAAATTCAAAAATATAATTAATTGAGAGATACAATTAATAATAAACTAAGAAATCATGAATAAAAATGTATCTATCTAAAGACATGTATTAATAATATAAATTTTGAAAAATGATTTATATAGTGATAAAATTTCAATATTACTTATTTTATTACAATTTATAAAGTAAATTAAATATACTAACATATAATCAAAATTATATATATAGTGTTTTACAATAACAAAAAAAATTTAAATTTAGATCTTACTTGGAATCACTAATTCAAAATAAATTGTTATGATATTTCTTGAAAATATTTGTAAAAATACGAAATATAACACAATGCGCGCGCGCGCGCGCGTGTGTGTATAATAACAAAACTTTAAATTTAGATTTTACTTGGAATCACTTTCTCGAAAATATTTGTAAACATTAGAAATATAGTAGACACACTTTGAGGGGGTGATCTCCAATAATCAAATAATAATATATGAATTCAATATTATATGATATGATCATATGGGAGAGAGTTATCTTCCTTATAAATATAGGTTAACTATATAAAGACATACCCTTTCATCTTAATTAAAAGGTATTATTGTATTAACTAATATTTATGTTAAGATTAAGCATGCTAAAAATGTTTATTCTTATATATATCTAGGAATCTATCATATTAAGATCATAACATAAATAAATAAATTTAAAAAAAAAAAAAATTGATTAAATTGTTTTAAATGTATAAAAAAATTGTTTAATTTTTTTTTTTGGTTGGTAATAGAGTTGATTTTCATTGATAAAATAAAAAAGTTACAAAGCACTTCTCATTATAGCTTCATCTTGAGAATCCCTTACATCACCAAATAGCTTCACTTCAAGAACCCTTATCCCTGCCATCTATCCATCCTACAGACCCTATCAAGAGTTACAGACAAATTCACTACAACAAACATAGAGACTCCATAAACAATCCTAATAAGCTAACCTACCACCATAATACTCCTAAACAAAGGCCTATTAACAGGTCATTGGCCATGGACTCAAACTAGTCTTCCCTTGGTATGAAACTGGAGGACCATCGCAAACATTTTCTTCATTACTTTCTTTGCTTTCTTCCCCTTGACAGTTTGCCAACCATCCTCCGCCCTTTCCGCCTCCTTATGTCATTCCAATTCTTTGTTAAGAAGGCTCCTTAGATCTTCGTTCATACTGCCAATTGCTTGTGGATTTTGAACTTCAACTTTCCATTTCCTAGCCTCTTTTTCTTGCAACCTCATCACCCCTCTTTTCTCCTGACAGTCTAGTGTTGCTGCCCCACTTTTAAAGTTCAACTCATTTTCACTTCCATTGGAAACAACATTATCTTTGTTCCCATCCAAACACCCTTCCTATGTTGGGGCCTCACCCGTCTACTATTGGTCCACCCTTCCAACATCAGGCATCAATGTTTTCCTTTCTAGCACCCAAGTCCTAGAATCTTGATCCTCCACTTCCTTACCTTTCAAAAGATGGTTCTTTTGCCTTTCCTCCTTTTTTTCCACTATGTAGTGTTGTGGAGCAGTATCCTTCCACCAAGAAGAAGATTTCTTTGTTATGTGTTTACCACAATGAGCAAGCAAATGCCATGCTTGAAAGCAAACTCTGCACCTAAAGGGTACCCCTTCAAAATCCAAAGGTTGCACCCAATAACCTTTTGAAGTTTTTATTTGGATATCTTCCGACAAGTCCTTGGACACGTCCAGTTCCACCAAAATCCAAGCAAAGGTTGAGTGCAACAAATTTGAAGAACCCTCATCTACCGTTAGGAAGCTTCCTAAAGAGTTCCCTACAGCCTCCAAGCAGGAATCAAACCAAAATTGCAAGGGAAGGCTAGGAAGTCTCACCCAAAGAGGAACCCTCTCAAATACTTATGTGGCTAGGTTAAAAGTCAGATGCCATGGCTTTAACAGTAGAGTATACTTTTCTTCCCAATCCCAGTGGTATTCACATAAAATATTATTTCTATCCTACTCTTTTTCAAATGCCACAATGAAAAAACCTTTAGCCATGGGATATATTTGAACATACCCTTCCAAAATAGGTTTCCAATTATTAGAAATCCACTGGTGAAGGTCAAACAGGTTTGACCAAAAACCCCTGAACCTCCCAATCAAGCCCAACCCAAAAAAAAAAATTCATTGAAGATCACTTCTTGATCCAACTCACTATCTAACTCCACTGTTACTATTCTAGCTGCAGGAATAACGGGATCCCCTCCTCTCCTCCTCACCGAGATTTTGCCAATTTGCTTCGAAGTCTAAGGGGGTCTTGCTTGCCTTCCATTCTCAAACACCTTGGCCCCTTTTTTAACCCCATCTCCCCCTAGGCCATGAGCTTCAAACCGTCCATTTTTCTAGCCTTGCTATGGATTTAGATCATCCCCATCCAAACCCAAACCGCCTCCATTTTGATCTTTTGTCTTCTCTGTGCACTCCTCTTGAACGACGCTATCAGTCTTTCCCCCAAAGCAACCTTCATTGCACCTAAAGCCATTGGAATTGTCCTGCACAGCCTTCCCAAACGAGCCCAGACCAGGCGAAACCTTAGTCGCCGCAATGACATGTTGCATTCAACCGTTGCCCTCCATTTTAGTTCATTATAGTAGAAATCTATAAAAAAATGTTTAATTATTATTGTTAGCATTAAACCAAAATCTATAGACATATTGATTATGAATAAGTTCTACTTAATTTTTTATAAACATATAAAGATAAGGATGTGAGACTTCCTAAGTCTGGTTACAGAATTGTTTAATTCTGGTATATTGTTATTAACATCAAGATAAGAACCCTTGTTAACACCTTTTCTCTTCGAAATTTGTACACCAAAGGCGTGTCCCTATTTGAGATTTCAGAGCTCAATTTCTCAATCAGCGGTTGAAAAGCATTGAGAGGGCCTGTTGACAGTCTGTTAAATTGCAGTCGTAGATCACCATTTAAGGCCTTCGTCAAAAACAAAGCGAAATGTAAAGTCCACTGCAGTTGCTCCACTGTTACACAAGTCGAATATGCAAACTGGACATCGTCAAAAACAAAACAAACATATGTAAACTGGAGTCCCTTGTCAAAAACAAAGATCATAGTTTCTGCATGTAAACTGCAGCTTTCGGGAGTCCCTCGTCAAAAACAAAGATCACCGTTTCTGCAAACTGGGAGACCCTCGTCAAAAATGAAATAAAAAATATGTAACTGCAGATTATCTCTGTTTCATGAAGTTAGCCGGCTAACTTCACACATCTACGGCGCAGACTCTTCTAAATGGTATGCAAGACGATTCAAGTCGTTTGGACCGTTCAATTTTCGTTGCTTTTCATTTGTTGGTTGGTGGATGACGCTGAAATGGCTTGCAGTTAGTGGACGGTGGAATCGTCTTCATCCAACATATACACTAACTGAATGTTGGATGTCTTTTTCAACCCTAGGTTGCCAAAAATGTCTACAAAAAGCCCAAGAAGGGATAGAAGACTGCCTTCCGTTTCTCGAAGGCCAAGTGCTCGTAGTGGGTTTCTATTTAAGATACCCCAATTACTCTTTCATTTCTGTCAATGACATACCCGGTAATTTAATTTCTAAATCTGAAAGCTCAGTAGGTTTAATTCCATTCCATTGTTTCATGGTTGAATTGTAAGACTTTCCTTTAAAGCTTCGCACCAACGAACACAGGGAAATGGAGAACCCAAAGCGAAGATTGCAAGCATAATAGTTGGAATTACTGGTGGAGTAGTTTTTCTAATGGTGGCTGCTTTCTTTGCTCTTCGCAAGCATAGGCAGCCCAGCTTTTCTGAGGAAATGGCCAAACAGAAATCCGTCAAAATTCCATACCAAATTTATCAGTAGCGAAGAATTTGTCACAGAAATAGAGCTTATCAATGGTGTCTCACCAGAATCTGCTTAAATTACTTGGATTCTCCGCGCTAGAAGAGATAAGGCTTAGACTCCACAACCTTTGATACCGTTCTCCCTGCCTGCGCAAAAATGGGGGTTTTGGAACAGGGTATGGACATCCATCAAAGCATAGAGGAATTTTGTCTGATATTGTAGTTGCAACTGCCCTGGTAGACCTGTAGGCTAATTTCCAAGCAAATGCAATTGTCAGATTTAAAGGCAACTTTTGCAACCTTTGCTAGCATCGTCCCTGCCCATGCCAAAATGGCAGCTTTGGAACAGGGTATGGACATCCATCGAAGCATAAAGGATAGAAGAACTATGTCAGATATTATAGTCGCAACTTCCCTAATAGACGTGCATGCAAAAAGGTGGAAGCATTAACTAGGCACGCGAACTGTTTGACAGAATACCTAAAAAACATGTCATCTCATGGACTGCAATGATTGCAGGATATATACAAAATGGATTTGTTGAGAAGGCTTTAGAAACTTCCAAGCAAATGCAATTGGCAGGTGTAAAGCCAAATCCATGACCTTCGCCAGTATCCTCCCTGCCTATGACAAAATGGGAACTTTGGAATAGGGTATGGACATCCATCAAAGCATCGTGGAAGGAGGATTTTTTTCATATATTATAGTTGGAATGCTCTGCTAGACATGTATGCAAAATGTGGAAGCATAGAAAAGGCACGTGAACTGTTTGACAGAATACTTTAAAGAGAGGTTATCTCACGGAATGCAATGATTGCAGGATATGCACAAAATGGTTGTTTTTTAAAAGCCTTAGAAACTTTCAAGCAAATGCAATTGGTAGGTCTAAAGCTAGACTCCACAACTTTTGCCAGCATTCTCTGTGCCTGCCAAAATAGGAGCATTGGAACAGGATATGTACATGCATCAAAGCATAAAGAATAGAGGAATTTTATCATATGTCATCTCATGGAATGCAATGATTGCAAGATATGCACAACATGGATTTTTCAAGGAGGCTCTCAAAATCTTTGAATTGATGAAGCACTCAAGAACATATCTTGGCATTGTAAGATTTGCTTGTGTTCTATATGCATGCAGCCATGCAGGTTTTGTTGATAAGGGCTATACATACTTCATATGATATATGTATGCAGCTATGCAGGTTTAGTTGATAAGGTCTGCACATACTTCAATCATATGAGTAACCCTTATTGCATTACATCTAATCATTATGTTTGTATGGTTGATCTTCTTGTCCGGGTTGACTATCTTGAAGACACTCTACACTTTATCATTGAAGGCCATAAAATGGTACATGTTTTTCATGTAGGAGACAGATCACATCCACAAATACAGTAGATCTATGCAAAGATGGAGAAATTGGACTTGGGAGATGAGGGCGGTAGGGTTATTTTCAGATTCAAGGCATTTACTTAATGCTGTAGAAGAGGAGGAAAAATATTTTTTCTCTGCCACCATAGTGAAAAGTTGGCAATCGCATTTGGTTTGTTAAACAACATCCCTCGAATAATTATTAGAGTTGTTAAGAAACTTTGAGTATGTGCTGATTGCCACACTGCAACAAAATTTATCTCCAAGATAGTTGCAAGAGAAATTGTTGCTAGAGATGCAAACTCTTTCCATCATTTTAAACAGGGACAATGTTCTTGTGGAGATTATTGGTGATGTTAAATGAAACGATCTGGAAAATGAACTTGCACTATAATAATGTGCGCAGTGTCAGACCTTCTATAATAAAAAAGGAACAAGGTTTTATTTTTAGTTTCTAAAATTTTATTTTTATTTATTGCAATGCAGACACTACTTATATACAACCCGCTTTATGATAATATGCATATTTTATGATAGTATACTTATATAATATGCATTAAGTAGGGTTGAAAATTAAAAAAACATTAACCCTAAATCCACCTCATCCATAAACTCAATTCACGGTTATTAAATATAAGAACTACATCAATAAAAGACTTTGATCCTTTGGCAATCCCTATCAGGCAACATGGCATAAAACAAATGGGTCTATTGATTTTAAAAGATAAAATGATAGATCTTCATGAATCCAATATAATGATTGATAAATATCAAAGGCATTAATAAAATCTAAATCATTGCTACAATTTTTTTATCCATCTCAACAATTTAGAACCCCAACATTTAATGTGAAAATTCTAAGCAACCCTTCTTAATTCTATACAAAGACAAAAGGTGAGGAACACTTAAAGTAAATGAAAAAATGTTTGACTAGCAAGAAATGAGAGGTCATCTTGTAAAGTATATATTTTTAGATTAGTTGTATTTTCTCTTCCCAATGTTAGGTCAATGGTTTGCAATTAATTACATATAGAAGTGCATGTAGATTTTGTATCATTTATAATTAGATATTTCTAATGTTGCTTCACATCCCTTTCTCTAGTAAGATAGCTAATAGATTTGTGAATTTACGAATATTTTTTAATCTAATCTGATTTCAATATATTTGGTTTTAATTAGAAATAAACTCTTACAATTTATATATGAAGAAGTAAAACAAATTGCAATCCTATTTATGTTGTAAATGACACATACACATGCCATTTGAGAAACTCACACAATGAGGTTCACTGATTGTTGTTAGACAAAAAAGAAAAAACATTTTTATATTTCAAAAAATTCACATATTATATTACACTATAGTTACATATTCATGGTATTACAAAATTCTATATGATGATATTTATAAATTGATATTAATGAGATCCAAGTTCGAAGATTGTTGGGAGAGAGCTAAATAGGGCATTTCATCTTTGTTCATTTTTTGTTTGCCATTTTCTTTGTTCGTTTTTACCTCCAAAGTCTATCCATTTTTTCTCCTACACATCGTTTTTCTATCTCCCTCCCCATATCTCTCTCTCTCCCACTTATATACACACTCTTTGTTTCTCCCTCTCTATCTCATCTCTATCTCTATCTATCTCTATCTCTCTATCTCTCTCTCTCCCTCCCTTCATGCCTCTCTCTCTATTACTTGTCTTTGTCACCTTTCTCTCTCACTTTTGCCCACTCTATCTTATCTCCCTATCTCTCCATCACCCTCTCTATCTATATCTTATTATATCTACCTCTCTCTCTTATTCAATCCATCTCTCTTGATCTATATATCTATATTTTTCTTTCTATTTACCGCCCTCACCGCCCCATCCCCCCTATTGCAAACATAACATGAGCTTGTTGGTAATGAAGCCTAATTTTCTTCCCGATTCAAAGGTTTTGTTTCAATCGTGTTTGGATCCCTATAAGTGGATGCATAGATTATTTGAAGGTGTCCCTTCTCCATTTACACCTTCCCACCACTTGACCTCATGTACTACACAAATATATACAAAATAAAGATCAAATATTTCCCACATTTACCTTTCATTGGTTACCATTACACACCAAGGTCGGATTGCTGGATTTTTTTTTTTAATCTTTTAAATTGAATAATATTGATAACAAAGAATAAGCAGCCATGAAAAGAGAGGCTGTGAATAGGAGAATTCTCCAAAACACTGCAATAAAAATCATCGCCCTGAAAGATAACAATCACCAGCAAAAACATAAACAGCCCTCTCAGATACTCTGAGCAAATAAATCAACATGTACAAGCAGGATGGCACCTGAACCATCATGTTCACGACGAATCATCCCATGTACCAGAACAACCTTTATGTTTGCCCTAGACACAAGGTATATCAAATCATCGCCATGGAAATATGAATAAGAAATGTAGTAAACCTGCTAAGAGGCGAGAGTTCTGTCTTTAATACTATCTGACCAGAAAGCTAAGCCCCACAAATTTTTCAAATCAACCTCTTTAAAGACGAAGAAGATCCAACAGAGCTCCTTCGTTATTCAAATTCTCATCACCCGAGGGACGGGAATTTCCTGTTCTATTACATCCCCCATAAGCATTCCAAGGAACCGCAGAAGAAGAGTTAGACTGACTACTGAAAGAATCTAAGTTATCAGACCTCTGTAGAAAGTAATCCACATACGTCAAAACCCGTTGGTTGGCATGGCTTTGAAGACAGTCACCCACGGCAGGAATTGACATCTTATTCACACCAGGCACCTGCAAATAATTGGGCCACAAATACTCTAAAAATCTCGCAGACCCATTTTCCCCTTCCTTAAATTCCCCATGATTTACAGTCCCTTGACCCAAAGCATTAAGAGAAGCACCATTATCAGGCATTAACTGGGCTTGTATTTCTTCTCCAGTTCTAACCCCATAAGCAGTCCAAGGAACTGCAGAAGAAGAACTAGACTGACTACCGAATGAATCTAAATTATCAGACCTCTGCAGAAAGGAAGCCCGGTCATCGATGGCAGGAATTAACATCTGATTCACAGCAGGCAGCTGCAAATAAGAGGGCCACAAATACTCTAAAAGTCTGGCGGACCCACTTCCCCCTTCCTTAAATTCCCCCTGTTCCAAAACATTAGGAGGAGCACCATTATAAGGCATTAACTGGGCTTGGATTTGTTGGCTGAATTTAGGAAGCAATTGCTTCTTGGATTCGGGCATGGCCACAAAAGAATCCTTGCGGTGGGTGAGAAGTCTTGTTATTCTGGAAGCAAGGGCAGGATTATAGTTCTTGAGAACGTTTGAAACAAAATTGGTCTTGGTGTTGGATCCCCTGAGCAGGCATGCGGCCTCATCATATGCCCGGGCGGCTTCCTCTGCAGTCTTGAAAGTGCCGAGCCAGAGTCTGATCTTTTTCTTTGTGTCTTTGATCTCAGCAACCCATCTTCCAGAAGGCCTCTGCCTCACTCCCACCAGTTTCTTTTTTCTCTTCATCCTGGGTTCGTCACCAGCTTCTTTGTACTCTTGGGGAACTGAAGTGGTCGATGAGAGAGAATTAGGCATGGTGTGCTAAAGGCAACAGAAAGCAGGCTAAATGCACGCAATGCTCCCATGCTGTTAGCTTCTCTTATGACATGTAGAATATTGTTGTTAGCCTGTGTCTGTATGTTACTGCATTTGTCTGGATTAGAGGTCCTATAGTTCAACGAGGCACACGGACGTTGGGTGTTTCCAATATTTTTGGGGCCGGTTGATGGTGGTGTGCTCATCTGGATGTCGTAAACATCTCCATTGGGGACAAATAGTTGCGACAAGTGAACGTCTGCATGTTGTAAACATCTCCCTTTGGTGCCATGCTGAGAGGTCGAACGAGGAATTTAGGCCTCATTACAGCTAATAGAGGTAACTACAAGAAAAAGTAAAGCATTCTATATGAAGGCCAATTTATAGACGAAAGAAAACATAATAGGTGATTGGGTAGTATATGCTTTACACAAAAGGGAAGAGAAGGTCCATCCTTTGAGGTGAGGGTATCTTAGTAGATCCCTTAGTAGTCAACATTAACAAACCAATGTCATTGGGGTGAGGAGTTTCATGGGGTTGGCAAGGTAGTATACCCCATTGCATCTCTTCAAGAGGAAGAGAAGAAGTTTGTTTGGAAAAAGGAAGTGTAATAAGGCTTTTCAAATCTTCAAGGAGTGTTTCATGAGTGCAACTATCCTCGCAATACTAGATCCATTTGCTAATTTTGTGATGTGAACAAATGTTTCCTTAGAGGGGTTGGAAGTAATCCTCATGCAAGAAGACCATGTGATTACATATGAGTCATAGAAACTCAAGGAACATGAGTTCAAATCATGCCACTTATGACCTAAAAATTACAATAGTTTTTCATGCACTTATATGTTGGAGACATTTTCTTCTTAGTCACCAATGTGAGCTCGAGATAGACCATCAAAGTCTACAATATATCATGTAGCCTAATCTCAAGGCCCACCAATGATGTTGGATGAAGTTGTGTGAGTACATCTTTAGCGTGCTTTATATTAAGGGCGAGGAGAATCTAGTGCCATAAACATTGAGTAGATAATAACACAAGGTTTTAGCTATGATCTTGGGTATTGATTTGAAAGGGCGCATTCTAGAGCATCTTCTAGTAAATAAGTGGTATAAGGAGGCTCAATAGGTGTTAGTGTTACAAAGAGCCCGAAACAAGTTTGTGGGTTACACTTTAAAGTTAAATGGTTTTTTGTGGCACTAGAACCTAGGGGGTTTACTTAGTAAACTTATCCTATATCGCTTGTGATCATGAAATCTTAAATAATACCCCTAATTTTGTTTCTACCCCTACTTTTTTTTTTCTCTTTTTGCCATTGTAAGTATAATGAATTTAATTGATCAAAGACAATGAAACAAAGCAATTAAACAAGCAATTGATCAACTAAAGACAATACTCCAATAAAATTAGTCTAACAACACTAAGAAAGATTCAATTAACATCAAATGAACCAAATTAATGGTGCAAACCTGCAATCCCATTGTGGATTGAGTGCAAATTGTAGTGGTATGGGATGTGAATTCCTCAATTTTCCTAATTCATGTTGATGCAAAAGCTTGGGTTGATGGATTGAATGGAAATTATTCACAAATGCTCTCAAAAGCTCAAAGGTGAGTGATAAATTTGGTAGAGTAAGTTTGCATAAGGATTGTGAAATTGAATTTCATATTAAATGTGAAGTATTTATAGATTTTTCGAATGGATCAATGGTGAGGATTCAAAATGCTAATCAATGGAGGAAATTGAATTGAAGAGATGAGTGTGGATCAAGAAATAGATCAAGGGTGAACAATCCTTGAAGGCATGGATCAAATATTTAATCAAGGGTCCATAATCCATGAGGATTCAACAACATCCCTAAATTTTAGGAAATATGTTGAAGACATTTCAAGTTGGAGGGAAGAATTTTAAATTTGAAAAGGGAATATTCCATGTGGAATATTCTTTATGCAAGTTGCAGGATTGGAGGAATAATTAGCTAATTAAACAATTTACAAAAATCATTTAATTGTGCAAGTTGGAAGAATTATGATCTTTAATTAAATAATTAGGAATTATTTAATCAAAGAGGATTATGACATTTAATTAAATAATTGGACATTACTTAATCAAAATGGAATAAATTAATATGAAGGTGATGAATTAATCAAATAAAGCTAATTATTCAATTAATCGGAGAAAAGGGTGAATTTAACTAAATAATTGGATGCTATTTAATTAAATAGATGAAATAGGTAAATTATGAGAGAAATGGTGTTAGTAAGCGAAATCAAGATGTGTGATATACTCAGGATATTTTCAGGTGTCTACAACCATATATCTTAGATACCTATTTTTTCAATGACATTTTTTATACCCCTCATATGTGCAACAAAACATTTCATTTGCATCACTATCACACACAACTCTAAATGAAAAGTCTTAAATGAATTTATTGTGAAAGTAAAATACCTTTAAAATATTCTTATACTATAAAATTTTTACATTGATTGTAGAATGAAAAATATAGTTGAAAAAAAACTATTTGATGCAAACACATGGTCATTTTTTACTTCCTTTACAATATTGGATTGTAAAAAAAAAAAAAACTTGTGCATAGGGTAAACAACAAGAAACTAAAAATATAATTGTTCACCCATCTAATATATATCCATCAATATTGACAAAATCTACTTTAGTGTTTAACATGTTACAATCATCTAGATATAAGGTATCTATTAAATTTTATTAAAAAACATCTTATCGTAGCCAAGTGAGACACAAATTTGGTGTGTGAGGCACTCAAATAGTGGATTTTCCACAAGGACTATCATTTTCCATTTATCATATATATTGTCTTACAAAGTGTAATAAGTCAAATCTCTCTTTTTAAATCAAACATGTATCTCATGTATGGTGTACAAACACCTTCATCATTTCAACCACTTAGGACTAAACATGTATGTATGTAACCCCTACATAAATACATTATAACCAATTCCTCTTTTCGCCTCATGAAAGACAATATTAAAGAGAGATAAATTTATATTTGGTTTCCCAACTTCCTATATCTTAGACCCAACCCCCAACTAATTCACAATATTACCCACAATAACTAAGAAAAAACATTAATAGAATTACTCTTTACCCTTAATGCATAATGATATATCTATCTATTTGTCCTTATTAAATACCCCATTATAAACTCATGTGCTATATGATTTTTCATATCTAGTGAAGCCCTAGGGTACCAAAGATTCATTTGTGCACCTCTATTAGGGGGACTTTATACTACAATTTTGAAAGAGGCACACTAAGCACCCTTTAGAATAAATTCATGTGTGATGAAGATACCTATTGATCTTCATTAGTTATACCATTAGACTAGATTGATGAGAGATATTGTAGATTTTGTTAATCATTACCTTGAGTGCTAGAGGAATCAAGTTGAGCATCAACATCCAACAAGACTTTTTCAAAATCATGATATACTAGAGTGGAAATGGGACAACATTTCTATGGGCTCCATTGTTGGTTTGCATATGTCATCATTTCACCATAATTCTATGTAATATCCCCTTTTTTTTTTGCAAAATGAATTATATAAAGCAATAAACAACAACTTTTGCAATTAAAATAAAACCCCAAACCCCTTTAAAAATTGAATTTTCAAGATTTCATGAATACCCACATAGATTAGCAAAATCAACTTTGAACCCATACACCCAATTTGATCAAACTTGCACAAAAACTTCAAAATATTATTCAATTGATAATTTCTAATTTGATACATGAAAATATGCTACTATAGGATCAAATACTCTAGCATAAATAGCAGCTACAATTTTGGAAATTATTCTAATAATATAATCACCCGAAACTACAAAACAAACAACTACAATCACTGATTTGCTCCAAAATGAATATGAAATCCTCCACACCTGGAGCTAATCAAAACCATGCTTATATAGCAATAAACCACACCTCTATAGTATCAAAAATGACTATGGACCAATGTCTACTCCATTTGGCAACGAAGTCATGAACAACAAAAAGGAAAGAGATGCCACCAAGCAAAGTATCAACAAAATTAGATTTTATTTACATGACAATCAAAGATTACATAATATATAATGGAAACGACAAATTGCAAGTCTACAAATTTATTGAAGTTGAATAAGCTATTAAAATCGTAAACAACAAGATTCTAAGGAAGAAAATAAGACATATTACTTTAACAAACTAAATTTTAAATTAATAAATACATCAAAATAATCAAATCATATACTTAAAATAATGCATTCAAACCATTAATCCCAAATAATATAATACTAAAATAAGTATCAATCTACACTTGTATACTCTAAACATAAGAAATATACAGATGAAAACAAGAAAATAAGGTAGAGTGGCATCCTACAAATATAATGTCGAATGAACTTATACCAAACCGCAGTTTATTGTAAAGGATTAACAATATCCCTATTTTGACACAAAAAAGAGGTAACTGTATATTTAAAAATGTCTCATCTGAATGACAAGTAGAGTACTGATCTAACTTGTGTTTGAGATTTTTCTTCCATTTAAATTTTTGGGTTTACTTATTTGCATACACGTCTACTAGGGCAGTTGGGTTTACTTCTATCAAACATTTATTGGGGGCATTTTGTTAAACAAGTTCACATGCCTTGTCTATGCTTGCACATTTTGCATACATGTCTACCAGGGCAGTTGCAGCTACAACATCTGATGCAATTCATCTTTCCTTTATTCCGAGATGGATGCCCACACCCCGTTCCAAAGCTCTAATTTTGGCACAGGCAGGGAGGATGTTGGTAGAGAATGTGGAATGTAGCTTTACACTTTCTAAATCCTTTTCAAGGAACGCATTTTGTGCAAATCCTGCAATCATAGCATTCCACAAGACCACATTTCTTTGAGGCATCATGTCAAACTGTTCACGTGCCTTGTCTCTGCTTCCACATTTTGGATGCATATTTAGCAGAGAATTTCCAACTATAATATCTGACTCTAATGCCCCTTCCATCATGTTTGATGGATGTCCATACCCTGTTTCGAAGTTCCCATTGTCTGGCTACAGCAACCATTTGCATAAACAGAAGCCAATGAATCGCCTTCTATAGGAAAAATACCCACATCTCAGAATGATGGTGGCAGCATTATCAAACTTAAATCTCCAATGAAGCTCTGTTTCGAGTGGCAAGTTTGTTCTGTCATGGCGGTGGAGCAAAACATGTAGGGGAGAGGACCCAGTAGTTGAGCATGTTTCAATAGTTGTGATAGTAGTTGTTTATATAATGTCCAATATTTTTATCAATATGGGACCAATAGTTGTGACATGACTACCCATAATTAAACAAAATGTATTATTTTGATCTAAAAAACAATCAATCATGTGATGCCACATCAGCAATCAACTACCCATGATGTGAATGCACAAGTATTGGTCAACTACATCTTGACAAAAAGCATGCTGATGTGGTATCATATTTGATGGTGTGGCCCTAAAACGAAAGCTATAAGCAGGGGACTTGCCAAGTAAGCTGCTGTAAAAATTTGGAAGTGATTTGAAATTTTCACGTGGGATAATTAGAAGAGCGAAGTTAGGGTGCTCAACTACTAGGTCCTCTCCCCTATGCAAAATAAAGACAAAGTCAAATGAAGATAAAGATAAAACTAACATGCACCACACTTTCACATGGGTGAATGTTATTTCAACAAAAACTGACAGCAAAAAGAAAAAGGACCCACACCAACCACCTAAAAGGTCAAAGCTTAGTGTATGCTAGTTAAGCCCAACCGAAACTTATAGTTTACTTACCTCCAATTGTTCAAGCACCTGACTTTGGCTAATGCAGATAGTCTTCTATTTGCATTAAGCTCGTTACTTGGGTTGTTTTTCCAAGAATCATCATTCAATGATGCACTTTGTATGTGGGAGATAGTGTAGGTTGCAAATTTCAATGAAGCTATGAGATGAGCATTTGAAAATAATTCCTTGAGGCACACACCCAAGAATTTCAAACCTCATAAAAACTGAACAAAGACACAGGCTTTTTGATCTTTCGTGAATTTTATTTGATGATGAATTTTCCTGTGATGAATTGTTGACGGTGAATTTTCCCTGGTGAATTGCTGGCGGTAAAATTTCTTAGGTGGATGTCATTGACAGTTGCGATTGTGTAATCACTAGTGTTTGCTCACTTTCGTATTCAATATTTGCTACTAGTTACGGACTTCAACATTTGTTGGTGACTGCATGTCTTTTGACAGTGGGATCTATGATCACATATTGGATATGTGAAAAGATATCCGATGCTCGTGTTGGTCATGGCATATCATTCATAAGGTTGAGTCATTTAATCTCGCCTATTGTTGGTTACTGATAAACACAGACTCAGATTATATATGAACTTGGCTTTCATCAGATAGACAAGTTTATTTTGGGTTCTCAGAGTTCAATCTAAACAGTACAAGGGTGTGCTAATGTACGAACAATATAAGCCAGTATATTTGTTTATTAATAATTGAAATTTGTTCTGGCAACCGACACAGCCATAGACAAAGCATAGGACTCCATTGAATTGCAGCTTGCTCGACGTTATCTGGAAAGGAGCATACCATATTTGGGTATATGCAGAGGATCTCAGTTCCTCAATGTAGCCTGTGGGGGAACTCTATATCAGGATGTAGAGAAAGAGGTATCTGAAAAATCAGGTTTCGATATTAAGCACATAAATTATGATGACTATAATGGGCATAGGCACTCTGTCAAAGTGGTAAAAGACACTCCACCTCACTCATGGTTTCAAGATTCATTAGGAGTCAATCTGGAGATTATGGTTGATAGCTATCATCACTAGGGGATAAAGAGGTTGGCAGAGAGATTCAAGCCAATGGCATATATGCCCCAGATGGTTTGATTGAAGCATTTTATGACCCAAATGCATACAATCTAGGGGAAGGCAAGCACACTTGATCTTTTGTATAAGGTAACAGAGAGGCATGCAAAAGAATATAGTAAATGGCAAAGTTTGCATGCAAATATTCTTGATCTGGCAAATCCAAAGCTTGGTGTCCACTAAAAGCTTCATGTCATAGCTTGAATGGTGCGAGCATACGAACTCTGAATTTTCAGGCTCAAAATGTGGAAAGAGGTATTCAAATAGGAAATGGGAGTGGACAAGTCTGTGCACTTGTTAGTGTTCTGAATTTTCTAAAATAAATAATCAATTTTGAGAGTCTGTCTACTGTTTGGGTATGTTAGTCTATGAGTTAATTACCATATCAAAAGTTGAACTTATGTTTGATCAATTTTGTGTATTGGATTTATGAATTAACCATATGTGTATTGTTGTTCAGTTATCTATTTTCATAGTTATTGTATTCATTTACTATCTTGTCTTTTTGTACTTTCAAGTTAAAAGTACTTAAAAATCTCAAATTACATCATATGAAGGAGTTTCCCCTCTCATTTAAGGTAGAGGAGAATGGTTAACCTCGTAGCGATTTCTCCATTTGTTGGTGTATTTAGTCACTACTCGTTGGGTGAGTTGATTAATTCTTGCAGCGATAAAACTGTTAACCAACATGAACGTGAAAGGTGGAATTGAGTAAATTAACATAATTGAAATATGGTTGACGATAATTAGAATTATTTATTTATTTTAATTGGATATATGTGCATGGATAATTAATTGGAAGCTAACTAATTAATTAATTAATTCAAATTGATCAATTGATTAATTAATCACAAGGTGATATAAGGGTCAATAGTATTAGTTAATTAGTTAATCAACATGGTGAAGTTGATAAATTAGTGACATGACAAGATGAAGAAGACAAAAAAATGTTTAATTAATAAAATAATGATAATAAAAGTAATTGGTTGGAATAAAAAAATTATTCTATAATATGAGATTACAACAAAGTTAAGGTGGTAAAATCTAGGTGTCTAGATTTGCCCCTCTTTGAAAGGGTGTTACATATAAAAGAAGCAATGGCTTTTCAAAGAAAATAGAAGAAATGAAAGAAATACCCCAAGTGGTATGATGGTTAGAGAGATTCCCCCTCAAGAGGGCATGTGGAGATGAAAGAGACAAATAAACACTCAAAATAAAATGAAAGAATTTGGGACAAAATGGATGGGTTAGAATCAAAGGATAAATGTTATTTATGAATGGTTAGTTAAGAGGAAATGAAGATGAGTGTGGATCATGTGATGATGAATGTTACAAAACTTGCATTGAATTTCACATGTTTAAGGAACATGGTTTATTATATCACATAATAGGATACATTGTGATATGGAAGACTATGATGAAATAGTTGTTATGTGTTGCACAACAAAAAAACATCCAAGTAGGAAAATGACAGATGCACCATAATATGCAATACCATGATGAGATTGGTCATGATGTGCCTTGAGGATCGACTCACAAATGTAAGTGATGAAAAAAATAAACACAAGAAAACATGCATAACAGATAAAAAGATAAGATAAGAAAGACTTTTCCCTTGATCAAGTTGAAAGGCAACAATTGATTGATTTGATGATAATGATGATAACATTATTGATGTGGGAATGATATATCTTGAGAATAACATGAGGATTGGGGATCATATATTGTAATGAAATAACTTGCACAATAGAAGAATATGATAGGAAATATGTTACGATATGATAGGAAATATGTTATGAATACTTGATAATAACTGAGAATAACAAGCCACTTTGAGGGGAAAACCTCCAAATATCTCCAATAAGAACATAATTCACCATATGATGATGAAATAAGAATCACTACCACCTATATATACCTTATTTATGCCTAGGATATCACTCGGGCCAACTTAGATAGCCCTATATAAGCCTTAAGTTAACCTAAATAACTAAATAGCAATATAATAATGATAATATGACTTAATTAAGAGTTAAGATAGCAACAAGCCAACTATTCATAACCCTATGTACACTAATATTAAGGCTATAGTATGCCCCCTCTTCAGAGAAGCATTGTCCTCAATGCTAATCAAGCACATGGATTCTTCTGAATGAACTCCTTGTCCTCCCATGTGGCATCTTCAACTGGTAAATTCTTTCATTATATGAGATACTTAGTGAGTGTTCTAGTCCTTAGCTTCTTTGTACATGTTTGATGAATGAACTCTAGTTTCACTATTATTTAGCCTTCTTCATCAAGCTTTGGTAATATTCTCTGAGTATGGATATTATTCCCAATTACCTTTTTCAAACAAGAAACATGAAAAAATGGATGTATCTTTGTTGTTGGTGGCAATTCTAGCTTGTAGGTGACACTACCTATCTTTTGCATGATTTGGTATGGGCTATAATATTTTGGAAATAACTTGTTATTCTTGTTTTGTTGCTTCAGTGACATTTTCTTATAAGGTAGCAATCTCAAGAAGATATAATCCCCAACTTCAAAACTTCTTTCACTATGGTGTTGGTTCACCTGCCGTTTTATTTGATTTTGTACCATGGCTAGATTCTCCTTGAGTCTCGAGGGTACCTATTATTGATGAAGCAAGTGGTTCTCCACTGCCTAAACTCTTGGTGACACCTTCAATAATGATGTGATGGAAGGAGGTTGATATCCATGTAGTGCTATAAATGGATACATTTTTTATGAACTATGAAGGGAAGTGTTATACCATCATTCTTGTAGTGGTAGCCAATCTACCCATTGAGACTATTTATTTGAAGTGAAACAATGTAAATATCCTTCCAAACACTTATTAACAACCTTAGTTTACCCATCAAATATAGGGTGGTATGAAAAACTATGATCCAATTGAGTTCCCAAATATGAGAATAAATCTGTTCAAAAGTGACTAGTAAAGGTACAATCATAGTCACTGACAATAACCTTAGGTGTATCATACATACCTTTTGTAAATTCTCTAAAAAATCTTTGGTCGTGCTATACTTGTAAAAGTCCATCTAATAATGCAATGAAATGTGCATATTTAGTTCAAGGTGACCTACTACTGCCATGATGACATAATGACCTTTAGATTTCAAAAGCCTTGTGATGAATTCCATGGATACCTCTTCCCAACGTTATCTACGAATAACTAACAACTAGAAGAGACCCAGTGTCTTAATTGTATCCCCTTTATATATTCTACAAACCAAACATTCAGCCACAAGTTTTTGAACATCACATTTTAGCCCTTCCTAAAAAAATATTTCTTTCAACTTGATGATATGTCTTCAAAAATCCTAAATGACCACCAACTAGAGACTCATGATGTTCTATGAGAATCTTGTGTTTAAGAGTGAGATTCTTGCAAAGATACAATCACTCTTTATACCATAGAGTATCTCCCTTCAAACAAAACTTATTTGAACTGCTAGGATCACTCTTTAAAACTGTTGAATGAGATTACTTGTAGCAATATCTTTATAGGGAGACATATTTTGTATTAAGTGGCTATCCAAATGACTAGGTATAGAAATAAAGGTTTGGTCATTGACAAGGACAAAGAAGTATTTGTATTTCAATGAATCATCTAATGTAGAATCATACTCTATCCTTTTCCATGATACAAATCCTTTTCATGGACACTTTGAACCACTTCTACCATATGAAATACATTCAATAAATAGATATTCAAATGCAATACTTTTCCAAATTAAACAAGTGATCAGAAATACTAATGAACATAAGATAACCTCATCTAGTCAAATTGAAAATATTCGATATTATAAGTTCAACTCACTACGAAAAATCAAAAAACAAATACGTACAAAAAATATGATAATATCTACAAATTGCAACAAATACAATTCAACATCACCAATAGAATTTTTCAAAAAATAAATTGAAGATATGCCTAGATATGTATGTTCAATTTGTGAAATGTTGCATTTCAAAAAAGACATTACAACTTTGAAAGAGAAAGAAGTGTGTATGTATTACACCTCAAGTCAACAAATAAATAAATTACATCAACAAACTATATTTGTTACAAATGCAAAGCATCATCGAAACAATCTAAATTACCTAAATATGCAACACCAAGTTATATCTGAACAAATAATCCATTACAATATGTAGCAATGCTTACACAATTAGAAGAACAACTAGTTTCACTTAGAATTGCATTTGCACAAATATGGCAATTAGGATACAAAAAATCTCAAATAGGATTTGACTAAATCTATTATAAATGAACGAGTTAACATAGATATTATACAAACAACACTACCACATTCAAATAATGAAACATCAACAATTGCTATTGCTCTTAAAAGATGATCGCAGTATAAAAATGCATACCAAATAGGAATGGTACACACAACTATTATTATGAAACCTTTGAAACAATTATGCAAGAAAAAATTATACAAAATGGGAAATGGTTAAATAAACAAAGATTGGAGACAAATTTTTCAACTCAATAATGCAAATGACACAACCAATGAGAGTAGTACAAGTGAAACTGGTGTTGAAAGTGATATAGAAAATGAAATACCCAGTGAAATATTGATACATGGTTTCACTAAATCTAAATGCAAACATGAAATGCAAGACAAGATCATAGAAATTGCACCAGCAGAAGGAAATAATCCCATTGGAATATTTAAAGATAAATATTTTGAGGAAATGAATTTTCCTACATTGTTCTTTGGCAACCCATGCGATGAAGACATCACCAAAAGATATTTGTACCAAAAAGTTGTAAAATGGGAATTACAACATTCAAATAGAAAATTTTCTTACCATACAACAAATCTATTCTTCAAGACCATTAAAATTCTAATACAACAAACTTGTCTTATCCACAATATGGGTAAGAGTATGTAAAGGGAAACTAAAAGGGAGAAGGCTAGTATCAAAATATGTAAAACATAAACCTAATTTAGAAAATATTCTTAAGAATATGACATTGGTTATGTTGATTTCAAAAGAATAAGAATATCTCCAGATTATTTGCATCAGTTTAAAAAAAACCTATTTGCGATGATATGACAACTTGAACCACCTACTTTTTTTATTACATTTTCAAGTGTTGAACACTATTGGGAACCATTAACAAAAACACTTGAAGAGTTACATCATGCACATCAAAAAACAACAAATCAACAATGATACAACACTAGAAACGAAGATGAAAATTTTCATTTGATAAGAAAAGATCCTATCACATGTGCACACTATTATAGGCATAGAATTAATGCAATGAAAAAAATAATATTAACAGACAATACCTATTTTGGGACCATTTCAGATTATTTCTCTGTAACTGAATTTCAAAATAATGGAAATGAACATGATCATTTCCTCTTGTGGATTAAAGAAGAACCAATTTATGGCAGAGACAATAACACAACTATTGAAAAATTTGTAGACAAGTACATTACTTGTAACACTAAACATCTACATCCTGATATAGCCATGATACAAAAACACCACCATATAAAACAATGTAGAAAGTCAAAAAACAAACTTGTCGATATAATTTTCCAATCATGTCAATGAATAAAACTACAGTTCTTGAAGCGTCTAAAACTAATTTGAAGAAAATATAATTTCAATAGTAACAAAAATACTATCCATTTTACAACAAGCAAACTAATATGATAATACATTCTGATTTCAAATGTTCATAGAAAAAATGAATATTAATGAAGATAAATACATAATTTCTATCCAATCTACAATCTGTAGGCCAACAATATTTTTGAAGAGGAAAGCATCAAACATATGGAATAATAGTTTTGCTAGAACATTGCCAAAAATATGGAAAGCAAATACAGACGCCCAATTTTTTTTGAAATCATATGTTGCAGCAATGGAGTGTATCCCTATATGACAAAAGTAGACAAGTCTTGATGACATGCATTCAAAAGAATTTGTAAAGATCACAACAAAAATAGTATCAATGTTATAAATATGATAAGTAAACTTTGTAATGCATTACTCAATTTACAACAAATGTCTTCACAACAAGCAGTTTGCATTGCTTTATCACAAGTTCATTAAACTATAGCTCAAGAAAATGTGTATTCATTGATATAAGAATTGAATACGACCGAACATGTCTTGAAATCAACAAAACAATTGAGCAAAGAACCAAACAATTCAGAAAATGTAACATCAAAAACGTTGATAGATCACTATCTTGCAAGACCTGCAACAATTTCACACATTTTTCTTTCAAATTTTATTTCAAAATATAGAAAATATGGTCAAAATTACAAAGTAAAGCTGAAGAAAATTTTATATTTTTTGTAAACTTCAACAAACATATTGACAAGTTAGAAAACCATTGTAGAGAATTGTTACTACTATACGTGCCATTTACAATGAGTGAAAAAACACTTATTTAAATGATTTCAAAACATGGCATAGTGCTTATTTATATCATGAAAATATTATTAAATCAAATTACATTAAATACAACTACAAAGTCAACCCATGTGGGGTGACATTGACAAAGCTATTGATGAAATTAATACAGATAATGATCACAATGAAAATCAAATCCTTTGTAAAAAATATACATCATATAAAGAACAATATAAGATACAATTAGATATTGAAACAATAAAAGTCAACAAACCAAACAGAATATTTCAAAACATTTTTGAAATTGCAAAACATCCTCAAATTATAGACAATACTGAATAAGTATAAATTGAGATGAATGTTGAATAAAGAACAACAAGCAATTATAAAAGACATCGCATTGAAAAAAAAGAACTGTTACACTTGTTCTTAATAGGAGTTGGAGAAAGAAAGACATTTACTGCAAAAGCCATATATCAAACCCTTATTCACATATAAAACACATCTATTGATAACGATCCAAATAAACCAAAAGGCATAATACTTGCTTATACTGGAAAAGCAACATACAACGAAGGTGGAATCACAATACACTCAGCATTAGACATACCATTTAACAAGTCATAATTCATCCCATCAAGAGTTATAAAATATTGGATGCAATGTCAAAGCATTATCAACAACTCTGTGTAGTATTGATAGATGAAATGTCTCTAGTAGGTGCAAGATTTCTATGTTACATTGATAAATGTTTACGAGACATAATGCAAACCTCTACTAGCTATTTTGGAAATGTTGATCATGGTGATCTTTACCAAGTAAAACCTGTACAAGATTCTCTAGTATTTGAGAATGCCCCAACATTAATGGACTAATGCCATATAACTTTTGGAAACAAAATATAAAGTGTTGTACATTGCAATCAACCATGCGACAAAAAGATGAAAATTTTGTTACAATACTCAATAGAATCTGAACTGGATCGTAAACAATTGAAGACTTAGAGTATTTAAATAAAAAAATGTTTTCGATCACTGCCAATGGACCCAAGATTCCCTTTCCTCTTCTATAGAAGAAAAGATTTGAACAACACACACAATCAAACATGCTATCAATCACACTTAGAGAACTAATTATATTGAATGCAAATGATGAATATAATGGAAATTTTAATTCAATTCCATTGTATGACCATACAATAAATATACCATCTTAGATGCTCTTTTAAAACCTAATATGCTATTTGAAATGTATGTTGGAAATTACATCACAGAAGATGGGATATTCAATGGATCAGATGGAACATTCAAATCATACATGAAATACAGTAACTTCAACATTGTTTGGATCAAATTTAATGATCCACAAATTGAACATCAACAAGCTAAAAGATTAGCACAATGTTATAGCAATTGCATTGATAAAAGTTGGACACTCATACTTCACATTACAAAACCTACTAAAAACGTATACAACCAAAAGAAATTGACTATTAGAAAACAATTTCCAATACAGCTAACATGTGCTTGTACTATTCATATATCACAGGGACTTACAATGCAAGAATTAGCATTTGATCCATCAGGAATAAACAAACATGGACTAGCATATACAAAAATTTCATGCACAAGAGAAATTGACACATTGTTCTTGTTAAAACCTCTTACACAAAACCATTTCAAAGTTTTAAAAAAATGTGTTTACAAAAATGTTACGCCTACAATCAACAGTGAATTGGGAATTTTAAAATGAACAACTACAAAGCATTAGAGATAAACATTTACTATTAACCACATTCAATACTCGTAACTTATTTCTACATATTGAAGATATACTTCATGATCATGATATAATGTCATCTGATATTATCTATGTATAAGAAACACATATGCAACAATCTGAACATACTAATTAATTCCAAAATTTTAATTATTTCTCAACATATCACATACATGGTGTAACAACTTTTACTAAAAATATTCTACTAATTAATTTCAAAAACAATGCAACATAAAACAAGAAATGTAGAAGCTACAACAATAACAATAACTTTGACAAGTGATGAAATCAACATATGTAATCTTTATGCAAGACCTAATACACCACTAACATAAATTATATCAATTTCACAAATGAATTATTCTCCTATGTAAACCTACCATCGACCTTATATATTGTAGGCGACTTCAACATTGACATGTCTATGGATAATAGCAAAAAAAATGCTATTACACCATATGCACAATTCCAATATGCATTTTATGTTATATAAATTAAACCACCTCTCCAAACCACTAATTGACCATATTTGGTGTAACGTAAACACAAAAACATATTGTATTTACAAATCACGAGCATATTGGAGTGATCATGATCCAATTTGTATAAAGTTAGAAATAATTGACAAATAGAATCTACCAAAATCAACCACAATATCTTATTACATTATAAACGAAAACTACTTATGCTTTTGCAAATCAAAGCTATATATATAAATATGAATATTAGAATCAAATGAAATTGCTTTTTCATAATGACAATGCATCATCATCTATATGTCCTATCTTTGATGTTCCATAAACTATATCTTAAACCTTAATATAATTTTTCAATAACCATATTAACATTTTGAATCTTTCTTGTAACTAACAATGGAATCCAGCAAGAGAATGGAAACAAACCAAAAATGCATACAACAAATATCCAAAAGGTGAATAACATTGTCTATGTTCAATCATACTATCCAAATTAGACTTCAAAACAATAAATCCATTTCCGCAAATCAAAAGGAAAAAA
>VDFB02220117.1:0-32260 GCA_007258455.2 Sequoia sempervirens
AATCTGAAAATTACAAAATCTTTTACATACTTGCATTGCACTTCCTATTTTTGGGTGTTTGTTGCATTTACTTAGTGCCCTTTCTCCATTTTGGGTGCACTTAGGATTGGTAAAACTTGTATGGGCTTCACAATCCAGTGTCCTATTACAAATACTTTAGTGATACATAGTTCAAGACTCATGTTATCCCACACAACTACATTCATCATGGATCTTGATTTTTCCAACTCTTTCACTCATAATGTTGATACTAGTCAACCCATTATGAACCATAACGTTGATACCACATTTCCCATGACCACCCCATCCATAAAAAAAGTGATTGATGTTGGAAGGGTGGTTGCTAATGTCCCTCAAGAAAACCTAAAACAAATGGATAAATCCTTATAAAAATTGTAAAACTTTGTGAGTATTGAATACATTGTTGGTACTGCAATTCCTATCATAGATAACATGAGGAAAATGCTTGATAATGAACAAGGAATAGAAATTGTACATAGCCTAACTTATATCATTAATGATCACATGAGTGGTAATGAGGATGATTCCATAGATACTATGGTCAAATTCATTGACATTCAACCTTGTAAGGGTCAAACCAATTTTTCTATGAACATTGCTTTCTCACAAAATGATATAATTAAACATGCATCTGATGGTCCTCTTTACATCACTAGAAGAATCAATGACAAGCCTACTAATGGGATATTAATTGATCTTGTGTGTGTAGAGAATGTGATCACTGAGGAATTATTATTTGTGCATGAACTTTATCAAGATTCTTATGAACAATCGAAAGCATGGATCAAAACACATAATGGTTTTGTTTTCCCTATGAAAGGTTTGATCACTCTCCCATTAAAAGTGGACCAAAATAATTGAATGTATTAGTCTCCATCATCCCATTTTTGGACCAATTCCATTTGAATCTTGGTTACTCATGGCTACTCTCCATGGATTTCATCCCATTGGTAGTGCATAAATGCTTAAAGTTTCCATTTGGAAACATCTTTATTGTGCATCATAGTGGCTTTAATACTATGTCTTCCCGTGAGAATTTCCCATTGGACTTCTTTTGGCCTAAACCTATGGAATCTCTTAAGGCTCATGAGGAATTCTTTTTTAAATCTTATCAAAATTTCAAGTAAAATAGCATAGAAAAATTATCCCTTAGAAACATGCCTCAACCCATGATTGAGCCTCCTATCGTTGATGAAACCATGATTGAACCAAAATCCCTTCCAAGTAACCAAGACCAACCCATGAAAAATCCTTCACCTATTTCCTATAAAAGACCAAGAGATAACCATATAAGTCCTATTGTGCCTCCTAAGCTGATTAAACAAGTTTATAAAACTAAAGAGAAAGTGGTTGAACAACCTTCCATGATTCCTTTTGTTCATCCTTTGTGGGAAGAAAAGAAACCAATGCTTAATAAACCCGCTTCTACACAATCACAACTTGAAAATCATGCAAGAAGAAATATAAATGCTAAAGAGTTTTGGTGTAGAAATCATTCTATTTATCATAAGTTAAATGAAGAGAATAAAATATAAAATCAATATCATACACCAATTGAAATAAATCATGATTATTCTCCACCTTTACCGCAACAAAAAACACATGAAACCTTTATGGACATTGTCATTAAATTCCTCCAATTGTGATTAACTTGGACGATGATGATGAGTAGATGATAACAACCATGATGGTACTCCTATAAAGAGTGTCTTGCCACATGTTGAACCTAGTGATGCTCCTAGTATGACACTTGTCATTGTCCCTTTGGCAAGTTTCCCACCTTTCACCTATGATGAACAAGATTGAGATGTGGATGACCTACTATAGGTTGACTTGAATGTGCCATACTAGTCTTGTCTTTATCTTCCTTTCATTTTCTTTGTGATTGCATGTGTGTAATGTGATCCCATATACAGTGTTGCTTGGTGTGTCTTTAAATTTTTGTGAGCCTACTTTGGATGACCCTTGTCACTCTGTTGGTGCAAGGATACAAAGGAAGAAAATTGGTCATGGCATTATTCTATTTGTATCTCCATTATTCTATATGGCATATACCTTTATCTTTTCTCTTGTCTTGTGTTTTCCTTTTGGGGATGGTTCAAGGCATTGAGACATTTAGGTGTCTTTTATGTTGAACCAAAATATTTTCTTTATTTTCACTCTCTATTTGTCATTCTTCTTTTGTTCTCATTGTTACATGAGTCATTTTGGGAATGATGATGAGTCTGAACTTGATTATATCACTATAGAAAAGACATACGTTGACCCCAAATCCATGGATCCCTTATGTGTTATTTTAGGATTAGATATAGGGGGAAACCTACTTTCCATGATGTGGCTTTATTTTGGGAACAAATGTTTGGCATATGGCTTTCCAAATAAATTTCTCATGTATTGGTATTTATTTGTTCTACTTTAAAGTAATTGCTCACATCATGGTGTTTAGGAATTTCTTTAAAGTGGGGGAATACACATCCCTACTCATTGTTTTCTTCAAATTTTGGTCTTCTTACTTCACATGATGTGTCTTCTTGGTGGTGACATTGTGTTTGATGTTCCTCAAGAGCATGACATTTTTTGGCATATGACATTCCCCTTAGTGGTGATGTTGCTTGCATTCCCTAAGTTGTGAATCTTTTATCCTTGACTAGTCCTCTCTTGGTAATGTTAGACATGATTTTCCCTAAGGTGAAACCTTTCATGAAATAAGAAAAACCCCTTTGACTATCCTATCCTATTTTATTTTAAAATGGCCACCAAGCATAACACAACTTGCTTGCCAATGGAGCATTTTTGTTCTTCATGAGTACCTAGCATAATGAAGTTTGCTAGCCTTGTGACCATTTATGTGGTTCCTTATCAAAGTTATCAAGAGGTATAACTTTCGGTATGGTTGATGTATGGGAACCTGTAGACCTAGCATGACTTTCCCATTATTCACCCTCTTGGGGATCAACTAGCGGACAGTGAATTTCACTAGCCCATGTGAGTATATTTTTTTGCATAGTGGACAATAGGTTTCCACTTGTGAACATTTTTTGGACACATAGCTAAGGATTGATCCATACCTATTGGAAAAATAGTCAAGGATTGATCTACCCTTTCTCTTTTCTCTTTGCATCAATTTTGGTATTGTATTCTTGTATATCTTGTCTTGTTGATGTATATTATAAGTATATGTGTGTTACTTTGTACTTATGTCATTTTTCCATGAGATTTTGATCCTAGGGGATTGTGCAAACTCCTTGATCTTTTTCATCCTATATCACTAACATTTGTACACTTGGACCCCTCTTGTTGCTTATTTTTCTATTTTAGTGTGAGTTTGAGCATAGGGCTCATCCTCTCACTAAAGTGGGGGCTAAAAGTAGTGTACAAAAATGTATACCTTTACATTTTCACTCTATGTTTGGGTCACTTAATTTAATTGGACTTAAATAAGCCTGTAATTGACCCAATTATGCATTTAAAAGCCTAATTAATCTCATTTTTTGAAATGGGAACCTATACTAAACAATTGAATAAAATAATTAAATTTCCTTGGAAATTGAGTGTCCTCAATTTAGGTCCTAGGACCCTTTTTCCCAAGGGAGAATGGGTCCTCCATAATTTGAGGATCTCAATTTTGGATATGTTTTTGGAAACATTTTTATTATTCAAATTCAAATTCAAATTGTTGGCCTTTGATGTTTAATTGTCAAGAAATTAGAAAATTACCTATAAATACTAGGTCTTTCTATCAATTCAAATCTAACAAACTAGAGTTGAACTTCACAAGAGAAAATATTATTGTCAAGAGAATTCAAGAGAATATTTATCAATCTTCTACATTAGTATTCAAGATCTCAAGCATTATGTCAAAGTTATTTACATTTATGCATGTTTTTGGAGCTAACATTGTGGTGTAGGTTTCAAGCATTCAAGTCAAAATACAAACATCAAGATCAACATTCGATAAATCCATTTCATTCAAGATCAAATCCTTGGAGAGATGTGTTATACTTCATTCCTCTTAGGGAAGTCATTAAAGGGTTTGGTGAGTTGCAACAAGCCAATGTTCGTTCATCATTACTTCCATTTATGTTTCATTTCATTTCAAGATTTAATTACCAAATTGGGGTTTGACCAAGGAAAAACATTATCCACCAAAAATATAAAAAATATCCTCTCTTTATGTGTGTACAAGTTCATAAGTGAAGAAATAATTGAAATTGAATATCTCAAAAGTGCAAAATTGCAAAAGTTTTCAAAGTTGCAAAGTTTTCAAGAGCATGAAAACTCAGCTCCCGAATTCATTTCTAAATTTTTAGCAATAGAACATCTGAGAAAATGAATCTCAGATCCTTCTCTAGAGGCTTATGAAAATTTAGGAAAATTTCTATACAAGGACTCATTCGCCATTTTTGGATGCTTAACAGCAAATTTTGGTGATGGGTATACAGTGTCTTACCTTTCTTAGATCTACTAAATTTTTGTTATTTTTGCTATAGTTATGCTTCATCTACATGATTCAGGTCTTAGATTACATATTTTAGTTCATTTACTATTTTATTTTTATTTGCAAAAAGTGTTTTTCAGATAGATTTTACACCATCCTCAATCATAAGGAAATTTGCAAGATCTCCAATTGGGTTGACTCACCTAGAGTTGAAAGTCAATCCTACCAATGGGGGATCTCATGTTCTTATGAAATAGAAAAAAGGTAGGTTCATTACATCCCATTTTACCCCTTTCCATTTTCAGTAAACTTACATTGGTGAACCCTCTTTTTGATGAACCTATTTTTCTTTATTTATCCTATAATATTTTTTATCCGTTTTTTAGATTATGTCTTGATCCCAACCTTAGTATTTTATATTTTTATTTGATAAAATAAATGCAAAGTAGAAAGATATTGGATTGTTCCTATTTTTCCTTTATCAAGTGTTTTATTCTCTGTCTACATAGAAAATTGTGCTCTGTGTCATTTTATTGTCTGGTATATCTTTGATGATTGATCATTCTCTATTTCTAGCTTTTATGTTATCTCAACTCAAACTTACAGTAATTTGGATAATTTTTTTATAACTCTTTCATTTTTTGTAAAATTCATGTTAGATCTCATATTATGCCTATAAGAAAAGCATTTCTTTATTGTAAGGTTTTGAAGCACAAATTAGTGGTTCCTTGGTTTATCAACCTCATATCAAAACTTAGTGGGTGCTTCATGTCAGAGGATCTGAACATTTATTTTGTGTTTGCATAAGCCTTAGTACATTATCCCCTTAATAATGAAGGTTATGTGGCACTATGTGTTCATTTTATCATAGTTGATATCCTAGTAGGGTAATTGAAATGGTGTAAAACCTTTTGGTGCATCACCATAGTTAGTTTTATTTCCTATATTTCTTCCTCCCTTTTCCCCAAACCAAGAATGGAGAGATTGCTTCTAAAATCTTAGAGGTCATTTAGTGGAGCACAATTGGTCCCCCATGTACTAAATTTCCTATAAGGTTGTTTGAAGAGGTGTAATATTTGATGATCAATAGTTCCTTTTCTAGCACACCCGATGGGACACAAAGATCTTACATAGCATTTGATGTTCAACCTTAAGGAGGCACTCAAATTAGATTGATATAGGCCAATACATGCCTAGGGTCCAAACAAGGGCATCTTCTAAAGGTAACTTCCAATACTCTAAATTACCATCTTTTGCTCCTTAGAGGAGAAACACTACAAGTTTTATATCACCTATTAGGATAAATAGGGTTAGAAGTACAAGCCCCACATCTATAGGTCTATCTACTCCTCTAGGTAATAGATCTTTCTAGATTAAAATACCCATCTTTCATATTCATAGAATTCTGTTCCCCATGGCCCTTTAACCCCCAAGGAATTTTGTAACATGGAACAATGGAAATTCGCTTGTTCCTCCTACCCATTGAGATGTATGGATTTCCATCCAAGCTAATGCCCTAAAGGTAGTTAGAAATTTTATCAGAGAAGACTTCAAGACACCTTCAGAACATCTTTAGTATTTTGCTAGTGTTTGCATGGTCCATAACATTACATAACAAAATATAGCCCTTAGACTATTGGATGCATCCTTTAAAGGAAAGGATTTGGATTGGTATAGGTCTTTAACTTCCAATACCATCCTCCCTTGGGACCAACTCGAAGAAAAAATATTTGAGTGCTTCATAGAAAAGGGAGACCATTCATCCCTATTGCAATGGTTAATAATGATCAAGAGAGCACCTCAAGATGCCATGATAGATTTCAACACCATGTTCCACAAAATTGGAAGAGGATTCCGCTAACAACTAGGTCCTCACTAGCCATGGCATTCATGTTTTAATCAAAATCCTTTAATTTAGACATTGTGGTCATGGTATAGTCACTTGGAGGTGACACTTTGCCTGATGCATATTCTTTAGCTGTGAGAGTGAAAAATAGTCTCATTAATGCTGAGAAACTCCCACCTTGGTTGTTGATGCCAATGTTTACAAAAATATCTAGTAGAACACAAGAATAAGTAGTGCGCAGTACATCTTCTACACCTCTACCATTGATGTATTTGTATCCTAATACATAGGTGAGCACATCGGGTTCTTCTTCGTTAGTCACAGAGGTGAATGACATTAAAAATATGTTGAGGACTTTTCAAATGAGATTGTTAGCATAAAGTGCCAATAATTGAAATCTCCAAAGCCCCCTCCTCAGAATTACCAAGGAGGAAAACCTCCCCTCAAACACAATTCATACCAGGGATATCTGAGGGGGAATAATCAGTTGTAGTCATCGAGCAAGATAGTCTCAATACCAACTCCACTTCAAACTGCAATGTTTAGCACAAATAAGGACCTAGTCCCTGGCCAAAACAACATGGAAGAGGATTAAAACACTTGGTTTTTCTCATGTAACAATGCTCACATGCCTCAGAACTATCCAAGAGGAAATCTCCAATAGAAGGTGGTGGAGCAGAGAAGTCAAGGTATCCCATCATACACTAGAAGTTATCAGTCCTCAAGAATAGAAAGTGCTAGACTTAGTGATAAAATGCAAGGCATGTCTTTGGAACAAGACATAAAAATCTCTCTTGACCAAGCACTCTTTTCTTGGATGGAGGGAGAGGACTCAATATTTACAAATGAATTTACGACATCGGGAGCCTCACGGGTTCAATTAGATTACAACACTTGTTCAAAATAGAGATTTATTAGAGAGTATGCATCCTAGTCACAACCTCAAGTGAAAAAACCATAGCCACAACAAAAGGTTGTAGATAAAGTAGTTAATCTTCCTATGATAAATCAACCTGTTTTGAAACCAAGGGAGGCACCTTTGTTTAAACTAAAGGTACCCCCCTTCGGATTTCTTAACGTAGTGTAACAACTGAAGAAAGCTCCTACCAATGTGTCCTTATGGGACATTTTAGCCATTCCATAGAAAAAGACCTTGCTATAGGATTCTTTAAGTAGAGAGGAGAAAGCTTTACAACTAGGCTTAGTCCCGGTGCACAACTAGGAAAGAGACAAAGTGCCTAATCAAGATCCTCCATATTCAAAGGTTGCAACCTTCATAAAAAAAGAGAGAAGTCAAATGGAAAAGAGGTATGTAAAGCAAAACCCACCCCATTTTCTTAACCCTCATTGTAGGGGATAAATTATTGCATAATAACATGATAGATTTAGGTGCTAGTACCATACTAATGCCTAAATTGGTGGTTGACACCCTAAAATTGAAATATGAGCCCCTAGATAGGGGAATTATGCAGTTAGATGGGAAAAAGGTCCTTGCCATAGGCCTGATCAAAAGTATCCCCTTGACCCTATATTCATTTCCAAGTCAGATGGTCACCCAAGAGGTGTTCATAATTGACATTCCTCTTATTTTTCGGATATTCCTATCAAGATATTTCAGAGCCAAGATCAAGGGATACCTAGCTCTTTATTGATCTCATTTAATATTGAGAACAAAGCATGGTGCAAAGATGAAGGTATTATTCAAACCTCTACATCTCAAACATATTGCAAAAGATGTGGTAATGAGCTTTGCGGCCACATATACATCTATCTCCAAAATTGAGATGTACCATGTTCAGATGCTAGAAGATGAGGAAGCCACAGGTGATCAAAGTCCAGAAGAAGAATTCTTTGCTAAACCAATTTAGAGAGTCTGACCCTTTCAAAAAAATTCATGCTACTAGTATAAGAATGTATGTAATCTACAACGAAGACTAGGTCATTCCAAAAGTAGCCAAAGACAAGGAGGTTCAAAGAGAGGATTCAAAAGAAAAAGGTTTATGTACATTTCACTTTGATGGTGCGAGATGTAGAGCTAGGTTAGGAGCAATGATCTAATTATTATCCCCTATTAAAATAGAAAATATCAGAGCTTTCCATTTTTAGTTCCATTGCACAAAAGATGAGGCAGAGTATGAAGGCCTAATCTAGTATGATTTGCATCTAGCAGAGCATATAGGCATCAAAAGGTTGCAAGTTTTTAGGTATTTCAAACTAAGGCTAAGCATATCAGAGGGCAATCTACCACAAAGAATGTTTTGATGCAATCTTATCAGCATATGGTATGGGACCTGATCAAGGGTTTTGATGCTTTCAATATTTGAGTAACTTCAAGATCACAAAATGTCATTGTAGACAGGATGACTTCAATCAGCTCCTAATTTGAGCCAGTGTCCATCCTATTAGAAAAACATGTAGTGTGAATCATGGTCTGACTCATGATCCCTGACAATGATCAAATTTGGTCAGTCTTCAAGAATGACACCCAAATTTCCACCTTCATACAATAGTCAAGCAAGTTTGTAGATCAACTCTAGCCAAAAATTGAAGAGGCCTATGAATACCAATCATCCAATTGAAAAGAAATAGGCTTCCAAAGGGGTTAATTACCCTAGAGAATCTATTTGATTGTGATGATGTGAAGAATGGAAAGTAGAGGTTTGAAGCCAACAAAGGATACTATGTTGACTTAGATGTTAGAAGTGGTCAAAAACTTAAGGTAGGGAAGGATGTCCCACAAAAGAACAAGGAAAGACTAAGATCTTTCTATACCAGATATGATAGGGTAATAGCTTGGACTTATGAAGAATTTGAAGGGGTGTGATGCTAGTTTCATCTAGCATACCATCTACTTGGCTAAATGAGAAAATTTATAAACAAAAAAATGTCGGTCAATCCAAAAGTAGAATCTTTGATGGTGCAAGAACTAAAGAGGTTGACTAAGTTGAGAATCATCTACCCGATCAAGCATTCCTCTTGGGTATCCAATCTAGTGTTGGTCTTAAAGAAGAATGAAAAAATTTGGCTTTGTGTAGACTTTTGAGATTTAAACAAAGCATTGCTAAAATAACACTACATTTTTCCATCAATGGAGAAAATATTAAAGACTATCACCGAATCAGAGATGTTTTCCTTATTGGATGGCTTTTTAGACTAAAATGATGAAAAATAGGGTTTCTCCAAAATGAGATGGGAATGCACCTATTTTCCTTATTTCGTTAGGAAAAAGAGATCACCTAGGGTAATACTAACTTTGAACCCTTAGTTGAGTCAACCTTAATGGAGATCTTGTTGTTTATCTTATGATTAAAGATGGGGTAAATCAACTTGAAATACACTTTTGGGAGATAAATTAAAAATACTAAATGAATCCAATTATACAATGCAATACTTGAATAATCAATTTAAAACCTTAATCTATTAGAATCCATAAAATTTTGATAGATCTGAGATGAGTATTAATTTATGCATTTGTCACCAAAAGCAATTGTAGAGTGTCCTCCTAAGACAGATTCTCCCTAGGGGGAATGGGTCTTGCTACAGGGATCCAAAATTTGTTTTGACAGTCCTTTTCTCCTAGATCTACACTTGATTCCTTTGGATTTCACAATCAGAAAGTCTAAAATAAATTCTACAAGTGAGTTTCCATGGCTTGACAACTTTGATAACTTTGAAAAATTTCACTTTTGATCAATCTTCAATCCTTCTTCACTTGCAAATTTGCAAACATACAAAAAGGAGAAAAATGTTTTTTTGGGTGAATAGGGGTTTGTCTTGGTAAAACCCTATTTTGGTAATTAAAACTTGAAATGAAATGAAACATGAATGGAAGGATTGATGAATGAACAATGCTATGTTGCAACTCACCAAACCCTTGAATGGAGATCCTTACAGGACTAAAATTTAACACATCTCTCCAAGGTCTTGATCTTGCATGAATGGCTTGACTGGATGCTTGATTTGATAGTTTTAATTTTTAGTTGAATGATTGGAGCCTACATCACAATTTTAGCTTCAAAAACATGCATGAATGAGGATAACTTTGGCATGATTCTTGAGATCTTGAATGTTGCAAAAAATGACTGAGAAATCAGCTCTTGAACACCTTTGACAATAATATTTTCTTTGTGAAATTTGGATAATCTTCTCTCTTGATTCTAGGATTTGAATTGATAAAAAGACCTTGTATTTATAGGTAATTTTCTAATTTCCCAAAAATTAAACATCAAAAGCTAACAATTGCAAATTGAATTTGAATCATAAAAATTCCACCAAAAACATATTAAAAATTGGGGTCCTAAACTTAAGGGGGACAAATGAATGGGTCCTAGGACCTAAATCCAAGATACTCCAATTCCAAGGCAATTTAATTAATGTTTGAAATTGTTTAATACAAGTTTTCCTTTTGAAAATAGGATTAATTAGGCTTTTAAATGAATAATTGGGCCAATTAGAGGCTTAAATATGGCCAATTAATTAAGGGATACAAACATAGTGTAAAAATGTAAAGGAGTACCTTTTTCGACACTACATTAAGCCCCCACTTTAGCAAGAGGATAGTCCTATGCTCAAACTCACACTAAATTAGTCAAACAAGTGTCAAGAGAGGCCTAATTTACAACTATTGGAAAGATAAGACAACAAAGGTCAAGGAGGGTGATCAATCCCCCAAGATTTGAGATCTTATGAAAAACCAATAAAGGCACAAAGAGACACATGCCTATGTTAAATATGCAACAAAAAAATAAGATACACAAGCATACAATGCCAAAATTAATGAGAAGAGAAAGAGGTGAAGGGTGGATCAAGCCTCAACTATTTGTCTAATCATTATGGATCAAGCCTTAATTGTTTGTCCAAAAATATTCACAAGTGGAAGCCCATTGTCCACTATGCAAATTAAATACTCACATGGGCTAGTGAAATTTTTTGTCCACTAGGTGAGCCTAAAATGGTGGTTGATGGAAAATTCATGATAGGTCTATAGGCTCCCATGTAATAACCATACCAAATTTATACCTCTTGATAACTTTGATAAGGTGCTACAAAAATGGGCACAAGGCTAGCAAGTTGCATTATGTTAGGCACTCATGAAAAAGGATCCACTGGCATGTAAGTTGTGTTATGCTTGGTGGCCTTGACAAAGGTTGTACATGTAATATGATAGGATATTCAAATGGTTTTTACTTAGTTCTTGAAATGTCTCACCTTAAGGAACATCATTCCTAATGTCTCCAAGAGAGGAATAGTCAAGGATAAAAGATTCGCAACATAGCGAATGCAAGCCATAACATCACCACTAAGAGGAATACCATATGCCAAGAAAGGTCACAATCTTGAGGAACATCAAACCCAATGTCACCACCAAGAAGACACATCACATGAAGTAAGAATACCATGCTTTGAAGAAAACAATGAGGAGGGATGTGTATGCCCCAACTTTAAAGAAATTGTTAAACACCATGTTGTGAAATTACTTTAAAGTAGAACACAATAAATGCCAATACATGAGAGCTTTATTCAGAAAGACCTACATAAAGCATATGTTTTTTTAGTAGAGCTACACCATGAAAAGGAAGGTTTCCCCCATATGCAATCCTAAGATAACACATAATGGATCCATGGATTTGGGGTCAGCGTTTGTCATTGCTGCAGTGATATAATCGAGTTCAAAATCATCATCATTCCCCAAATAACTTATGGAAAAATGAGCACAAAGGAAGAATGACACATAGAGATAGGAAACAAAGGAGAACTTTTGGTTCATCATGGAAGAGACCTAAATTTCTTGATGATTTGCATCATCCCTAAAAGGAAAACACAAGAAAAAAGATAAGATATATAGTTATAATAGATAGAAGAATGTCACAAAAGGTTCACTTCCTTTGTATCCTTGCACCAATAGAGTGACAAGGGCCATCCAAAGTAGGCTCAAAAATATATAAATGCATACCAACCAAAATTGTACGAGGGATCACATTACACACATGCAATCACAAAGAACATAAAGAGAAGACTAGCATGACACATGTGAGTCAACCTATAGTAGGTCATTTGCATCCAAATCTTGTTCATCATGTACAAAAGATAGATAACTAGCAAAAGGGAGCACACCAAGTGCTATACTAAGAGCATCATCTAGTTCAATGTGTGGTGATTCGCTCTTGTTAGGAGGATTATCATTGTTATCATCTAAACTCATGGAAGGAGGAAAACAATAAATTTAGCTCATTATGCATTTCCTCATCATCATCATCCAAATTAATCACAACTAAAGACCTAATTACAATGTCCATAGATGTTTCATGTGTTTGTTGTGGCAAAGGTGGAGAATCATCATGCATTGTTTCAATTGGTGTTTGATTTTTACTTTCTATTTTATTCTCTTCTTTTGACTTACAAGCAATAGCATGGCATCTATTCCTACACTCTTTAGCATTTCTATTTCTTTTTGCATTATTTTCAAGTTGTGCTTGTGTAGGAGCATGTTTATCAACCATGGATTTCTTTTTTTTCCCATAAGGGAGGAATAGAAGGAGCCATGGTGGTGCAAGGGAACCCATGAGTTTTCATGCCTCCAAGGATCAAGAAGTTGTCACTTTGTGATGTTTTCATGTAATAAGGTCTTCTTGGACCATTTCATGTTTTTTGGAGTCTAGTTTGGGTCATTAGGTGTTAAGGTAGTGTGTAAATGAAAAGTTGTCAAAAGTTGCATAATGTTTGTCAAGCAACTTTTTCATTTCTTGTCAAAGGTGAACTTGAAGTTGTTTTGTTAAGTCATAATTTCAATTATGGTTGGTAACCATTGGGATATGGTTGGAAATACCTTAAAATACCTTGTATCATCAACCATGAAGTTGATTGTTGATGTTTTGAATATTGAAGCAATAAAAATCCTTTTTTTTCATTTTCTTAACGTTACTTTGTTGCTTTCCTGAGTTGTATGGATTTGTACAACTTAGTGATGATCTAAAATTAATTATGGATAATTGTAAAATGAATATACTTTCTTTTTCCATTGGTTGCATGTAATTTCATTGAGTTTCAAATGAGTTGTGCCCATTTTACTTCAGATTGGTCAAAACGCTAGGTAGGGCAACCAGTGAGGGAATAAAATGTAATAATCTCCATTCCACTAGTGGGAAATTTTGAAACTTGGTGGAATGGATTTTTTTGGTGTGTATTTTGATGTATCAAAGTTTTAGGGGTAGGAGATGGATTTTGGCACATGTGGAGAAGCATGAAGGTTTGATATCTTCATGTATCAGACCTAGAAGCCCTAGTGAGTGGAAGAAATTTGTTGTTTGCAATTGGGGAATGTTCTATGTGTTGAGATCAGTTGTTTGAGGCCCTATAGGATGTGTTTGAAGCTTTGGACTAGGAGTATAGACCATAGAAGCCAAAAAACATGCTACTACCAAGCCTAATTGCACCATTATGCCTAATTAGAGTGAGGACAGTCAAAATTAGAGCCCCTCCATACAAAAGAACCCTATCTTATTTTGAGATATGTGTGAGAATTGGAAAATGGGTATCTGAAATAGGTTTCCTTTTTGGTGGATCAAATCAGTATCAAAATTTATTCCCAAAAATTCTATTTTGAAAGAATACTAGCAAAATGAGGGCTTGTGAAGGAAAACCCATCAATTGAAGACTAAGAGTTGAGAGAGTGGTTGTTTTTGTGTGTGTTAGGATATTTTTTACCCTTTCTCTACATCACATTGGTATTGGAGCATAGGTTTATTTTGAAGAGGGGAAGATTGGAAGTGAAGAAGAAACAAAGATGCCTACAAAAGGGAATCCAATCACTAGAGAGGTGAATGAATTGAAGGATAGACATGCAAGAGAGATGAGACAAATAAAGGAGAGGATAGTTTCCCTAGAAACAAGTTAGAAAAGAGGAATGTTTGCAGGAGACTTGATTTACCAAGAAGAAGAAGAAAGGGAAGAGGAAAGTTCTCAAGGAGGGTCCAAGGAAGAGATGGGTCCTGATGACTTGAGGATGGAAAATATGTTGAACAAAGTCAAGGGGAAGGTCCTAAGATAAATATATATTTACCAGTGTATGGAGGAAAATTGGATAGTGAAGAACTCCTAGATTGGATAGGAGCACTAGAAAACTACTTTGAATATGAATATGTGCCAGAAGAGCAAAGGGTGAAGCTGGCCAAGACAAAATTGAAGGGCCATGCCTTACTTTGGTGGGATTATGTACAATATGAAAGGAGAAAGAAGGGAAATTCTAAAATCACCTCTTGGGATAGGATGGTTGCTAAACTCAAAGGAAAATTCCTACCAGATGACTATAAAATTCAGTTATTCAAAAGGCTTCAAAACCTTAAGCAAAAGGATATGGATGTGCAAGCCTATAGAGAGGATTTATACAAATTGAGTATAAGGGCAAGCCATGTAGAAGATGATGTGGAAAAAGTGGCAAGATATATCAATGGGTTGAGATACAACCTTCAAGATGAATTAAGCCTCACCAATCCAAGAATGGTGGAAGAGTGTTATCAATTGGCCATCAAGGCTAAAGATAAGTTGAGGAGAAGGAAAGAAAACCAAAGCAAGGGTAGAGGAAGGAATTCTAGAGGAAGAGGGACATTTTTTGGTAGGGGGAAGTCCCAAATATCACAAGGAGAATTAAGAAACAATCAAGAACAAAGTTTAGACTCAAGGGGTAGCTCTAGAGGAAGAAGACCCAATAATAGGGGAAAATTTGGAGGCCAAAGAGGAGGATCAAGTGGATTCACTGGGAAATGTTATAAGTGCAATAAATTTGCAATCCATCAAGCATGGAAATGCATTGGAAATCAGTCCACTACTTCATTTGGAGGAGAAAGAAGAAATTAGTTTGTACAAGGAGAGGGCAATAAAAGTGTGAATTCTCCATCACGAAATGTTGATCCAGAAGTTGGTGAGTTTCTCATGGTGAGAAGGAATTTGATCAAAGTACCAATGGAGAAGGAACCTCCACAGAGAAAGTCACTTTTTTACAACTACATGTAAGTTCTTAGGTAAATGTTGCAAAGTTGTGATTGATTCAGGTAGTACTAACAATTTGGTTTCTATAGAAATGGTAGAAAAGCTTAAGTTGAAAAGAATCCCTCATACCACTCCATATACAAACTCTTGGCTTTAAAAAGGGCAGCAAGTAGTTGTGAATGAATAAACTTGGGTGGATATTCACATAGGGGGCTATAAGGATAAAGTTTTGTGTTACATAATACCAATGGATGTTTGCCATTTTCTTTTCGGAAGGCCTTCATAGTATGATAGGAAGGCAATCCATGATGGGAGGAAAAATACATATGCCCTAGAAAAGGATGGGGTTTCTTACACCCTTACACCATTGAAAGATGAAAGTCCAGATTCTCAAGTAGGGCCTAGTGTGATGTTGGTCAATGAAAAGGAGTTCCTAAAGACCTTGGAAGAGGAGAATGTGGGTTTTCCATCATAGTATGGCCTAAATTTGTCATGGCAGCAAAAAAGAAAGAGGAGTTTCCTTTAGAGGTCAAAACATTGTTGAAGATATATGGTGATATAATGGTCGATGAGATTTCTAACACCTTGCCACTTATGAGGGACATTAACCACCATATTTATTTCATTCTAGGGGCTAGTTTTCCCAACAAAGCTGCTTACAAGATGACTTAGTGTGAGTAAAATATGTGCAAAGGTAATAACAAACACAATCAATAAGATATTATATCAATAGATTTAAACAACAATCAATATAATTAAAGCAGAAATCCATTGAAAGCATCTAATTGCTCTCTAACTCCAAATATTTATTAAATCATTGTGGCACTTAGATTATGTAAGCACTGTGACTATTAAAATGCCAATCTAGAGAATGAGATTGATGATCCTAGTTTTTGGTCTAGTTTTGGGTAGAATCTGTAGACACCGAAATCTGGTTATTAGCCTGCGACTTCTATATTCTTCATAATTCTTATTCTTCATGGTCATGATTAAATAATGTCAATTATTTAATTAATTCATCTTTTATTAATTCTTCTATTAATTAAATAATCTTAAATATTTAATTAATTCACACTTTTCTTTATTCTATCTAATTAATTAAATAAACGCTTCTTATTTAATTATCTTACTAATTAACCTTATTCTTCCGGTTAAATTAAATAAATCATTATTTAATTTACTCTTTATCATATTTCAACTATAATTAAATAAATTCATAATTTATTTAATTATTCATTTAAATCCCCTTTGTCATTTAATTAAATAAATCTTATTTATTTAATTATTCTTCAAATAATATAATTATTCTTCAAATATTGAATTATTTATTTATTTAATTAAATGAATTATTAAATTCATTAATTCTATTTTAACACATTCTTCTATATTTTAGATAATTATGTAAATTATCTAAATATTCACTTTTACTCAACTCGACATCTATTTTAATCATTCAGTTAACTATTGAGTTAATGTCTAAGTGGCGTCTTCGAGTAATCTCTTCGTCTAACCATTCAATCATACACTTCTAACTCAATTGCGTGTACATGCGGATTAATTAAATATTCTTATTTAATTAATTAAGTGTTGTGCATGCATTCGAACAGAGAGTTGCTTTAATCAATCTTTATCTTTGTCATGCAAAGATATTTCTTATGTTTTCGAATGCCGAACTGAAGATTAAATCATTCATTTAATCTTTAATTCTATTTTCTAATTCTAATGACTCATGTCAATACTATCAGTTATCTGAATGCATGTCTAATCAGTCAATCTCAACCGTCTGTTAATCTTTCAATCTTGGCCTGTCGTTCGAATAATCAATTTTCTATAAATTGATTTGTCATTCTTCATTCCAATCTCTCTCGCGAATTTGATAACTTTGGAGAGCACTTTTGTCTTGAATCTTCGATATTTTGCTAATCACTATCTTAGGCTATACTTGCACGAATTACTTGAAAATTTGAGGGCAATTATACCATACAAGCGAAATGGAGAAGGGCAATCGAGATAATTCATGGAAATACGTTTGAAAATTGGTGAGATTGTTCTAGTTTTTAATTACGTTTTTACTTTCCCATGTTCTTTGTTGCTTAACGTATTAATTTGCATGTTAGATTTTAGTATTGTATTGCATGTGTGCTTCTAAATGATCTAATCTCTCTTGTTGTCTATTGTGCAAAAGGCTTGTTTCATTTTCAGATGTTACATTTTGGTGAACCCGACATGAAGACACCATCTTCGCGAATCCGTAGATCTTTTAATTTTTGATTTTGCAGATTTTTCATACGGAACGATGCATGTGAAGTTTCTGCACCGCAATTGATTTTCCGAACCGCATGTGAAGTTTTTGCACATAATTGATTTTCGAACCGTAATTTGAGACACTTAATTGGGTTTATGAACGCATCGGCGAGCATCTAGAGATTCTTGAATGAAATGATGAAATTGATATCTTGGGGCATGACTGAAAAGCGAGCATGCGGTAACAAAGCGGCGCTTGGTGTTGGTAAAATTTTATTTCTGCTTTCGGCAATCTGGAATTTTCAATTGATTTTCGTGTTACTGATATTTGATTTTCAGCGTGTGGCCATTTGGAGTTAACAAGCTTTTGTAGGATGATTGGCGAAGACAAAATTGAAAATTACTAATGATATCTTCTGCAGGACGCTTGTCGAAGACCCTAGTTAAATTTTGAAACAGATTGTTTGGTAGCGTGAAAATCTTTCATTTGGTTAAAATTAACAAGTGTCACAGGTGTTTGATGCGAAAGCTTTAAAGTCTATGAATTACCGCCACAATTTGGTATATCAGTATCCTCTCCCCTTGCTGTCAGATGCGATCACGAGTGTAGAGAAATGGTTACCAACTCTAGAACTTGGGCTGTTAATTGGGAAAAAGTACTCACCGGGGCGGCTTAGGCATTAGCACCACGGGCAGGGGACTTCGGTAGGTATACAAGAAGTGGGTTCTTGGAAACCCAAGAATCCGCGAGATAATGAAATTCGGCGAGATGGATCCGAAAGGGGACTCGCGCCGTATGGATCACACCCCACGAACGGAATGCCCGAATTAAATACCCTTTGTTGTAGAGACCAACCTATTTGTGGCCGTTGCTTGGTATTAGTGCAGGGTACAGTATCATGCCTGAAGATTACTCACTACTGATCCCCTTGAGTAGAGATAGCGGTTCTTGGGATGTCACTACCCAATGAATTCGGAATTGGTGTGCTCGAAAGATGTTAATGAGCCGTGGAGGGGAGCCAATGCCACCAAATTCCTAAGCTATCCGCTCTCGAGAAGGAAAGGTGTTCATCACCAATCCGGGGTATTTCGGTGAGCTATACCAAGTATACAAACCCTAGGCCTTTGGCCTATTAGGATGTGCTTGTCTGTTATCACTTTAAATGTTCTTTGAGTCCAAAATCAAAAAAAAAAACACTTTGTCTTACGATTGTCTTTGATTGTCAGAATGTGATCATAGAAAACGGAGTCAGTTTAAATTTCATATCGAAAATTCCACGGAAGAGTAGCAATTGTTCACGAGAAACCATCTAATTTATGCAGTTGCATCACATTGGTACGGAGTCACATCTATGGAGTTTTTGAGTCGCATGCAGCCAATTTTTAGTCGCTATCTGTAGAACAATTAAGCGTCACAATAAGTTTTGGAGTCATCGTAATTTTTGAGTCGCATCTGGTTGTTCCAGGCGCATCGTAATTTTTGAGTCATGCATGTCGGTTTATTTCGCATTTGTTTAGAAACCATGCATTATATTGAGTAGCATATGGAAACGGCTCACATGTCCCGATTTATATAGATTAGCATCTAGTTTTGAGCATCTACGTTTTGAGTCCGCATGTCGGTTTGACTGCATTTGTTTTAGAAACACATGCATTATATTAAGATGCATCATCGGCAATTAGCATCTGATGGTACGATGCATACATCGGTTTGAACATGACATTAAAATTTGAAGCATGCAATGCGATTACCGGAAAACCAAAATTCAGCATCCCAGCATCGGTTAGCGGGGTTATACCAATTTCGGTGGTCTTCATGCAAATAGTCTTCAAAAATAGAAACCTGAAACGATTTGCTCAATTTTGCATCCTTTAGGTTCATTTATTCATTACCATAGTTGTCTTCAGTTAGAGTTTACCTTCATCTTAGGGATCATATTACTTTGCATTAGACTTTTAGAGAGGTCACATTTACAAACTTTAGGAGTAGTCCACCATCTATACTCTAGAAAGGTCATAGTGTCAACGAAATCTGTCATTGAACCTAGTCTTATCATCATATACTTTGTCCCATAGAGAGTTGTCCTACCTCATCAGTCTAGTTAGGAAACTCAACGTGTCTCTGATCTTTGTCCTACATTGGTTCCTTGACTTATCTAAATTGACACTTTGGTTTGACTTTAGGTAGTTGGTCCCTTCACCTTGGGTTTATAGAATTGATCATTTTAGGGTCTCACTTAGACTTCTTGCACCTTTAGAGTCTAGACTGGTATCATCATAGGACATCCCTTATTTTGCATAAGAAAATCCCAAAAATATAGAATAGAGTCATACAGTTTCTAGATATAGTTTTGTATTTCCCACATATTGAGCTTGTCTTACATGGTTGAAACTAGGTCTAAGAGAAGAGAGAGAAAACATGTCGAACCCAAGCGAGTTCATCAACCCATTTTCTTCAAGACCTCATAAGACTCTATTAGACAAATTTACCACTAGAAACACACAAGGACATGTTACAATAGAAGACATAGAGGCTGCCGCACAGGACCCTGAGTTTGCCTCTTTTGTAGATGAGTACCTAGCAAATGATCGTCAACGGTTCTTAGGAAAATTGCTAGCTGAAGGTGCTACCTTACCTTCAAGATTTGACATTAGCACCTTACAAACTCAACCTACACAAGGGACAAATACCACGACTGCTAGTACTACTATACCTCAAGTCAGCACGACTATGCCATCTAGCACGTCTACACAGCGTACGACAGTCCATACATCCCCATTTGGTACACCTACCATGACATCGGGATTTAGTTTCACTACAGGGGCTTCATCATCTACCCCCTTCGGTCCTCTTAGTGGGAGTAAAAGACCTAAAACATCAGCCCATACATCTTATGTTGGTGTCACAAGTGCGCAATCAACAACCACACCTATTGCTAGCATTATGGGTACCTTGCCACAGTCGATGGCCATACCTAGTGCTCAGGTCACTAGTACTATACCAAGGATTACACAAACAGGGGGCATTCCCTCCTTCCAATATGGCAATCAAAATCCACCTTCCCAGACTAGTAGTCAAAATCAATTTACATCGGTTCCGAATCAGAACCCCTTTTCACAGATTGGTAGTCAGAATCCGTCTACCCAGATTCCAGGCCAAAACTATTTCACATCGGTTCCGAATCAGAATCCCTTTATACAGAGTGGTACTCAGAATCCATTTACACAGAATCCAGGACAACATCAATCTATGTCAATTCCAAACCAGAATACATTTACCAACATTTTGAATCCAAATCCACCTCAGATGCCAACGTTCAATCAAAACCCATCATGAGACTTTGGATTTCAGAATACATATATGGATCCGCATAATCCTTCTAGCACATCTTTGACTCAAGTTGACGTCCTACAAACACAAATGCAGGCATTACAAACGCAAATGGATAACATGTCAGTGTCAACTAAGAAATCATTTTCACGAAAGGACATATGCCCATTCCCTTTTGATAGATCATTGTACATGACACCTTTCCCTCACGGATATGTCATACCAAATCTTCCTAAGTACAATGGCAAGCGCAATCCAGTAGAACATATCAGGGAATTTTCTACCATATGCATTGATGTCACTTACGACCCCACGTACCTTATGAGGCTATTTCCATGAAGTCTTGTAGGGGTTGCACTAGAATGGTTTTCGGGTCTAAATTCTGGCATTAGATCATGGGGAGAGCTAGTCAAGAAATTTGTGGAGCAATTCTCCTTCCACATTGACCATGAGATAAATATAGCAACCTTGTGCCACACAACACAAGACGAAGGTGAAACATTCATTGCTTTCTTCTAGAGATGGAGAACTATTGCTAGTAGATGTCCTGTCGAGATACCTGAAAAACAAAAGGTTACAATGTTTCAAGAAAACCTTCATCCAAAACTCAGGAGTAACTTAAGGGTACATTGCTGCATATCTTTTTCAGAACTAGTGGAAAAGGGGGTGATAATAGAGAAGGATCTCATTGAAAAAGGTGAACTCAAGATGACAACACCCAATCGAAACACGGTCGTACAAAATGCCCCCACTGACAGAAATAGATTCTGGTCTCGCAACAAAAATGTCACCAATGATGGGGTGGTGGATGCTAAAACATTACAAGCAAGACCCCTCCTCACATTACAAGGGCCTCATAACTTTTCCAACACGCTTAATGTTGTCAATCAACCTCCCAACGTGGTCCAAAACACTCAACGTCCACCACCAAGGAGATTCCAGAAATGTGAGTTCACTCCCTTAGGGGAACCCATTGAGTCAGTGTTCAAACAACTGTTACAACACAACCTCATACAACTGCAGGAACCAAGACAATACGATCCAGGACAGTTTAAACCAACTTGGTGGGATGACAATGCCTTCTGTGATTATCATAGGACAAAGGGACACAACCTACAAAACTGTTGACAACTAAAGAACATCATACAGGATCTTGTTGACAAGAGAATCATTGAAGTTAGTGGACAAAAACAAAAGACATCGAACACTGATCATCAAGTCTTTTCAGACCCACTACATGACCATGGGAAAGGAACTGTCCTCAGTTCGAGTACTAAGACCAATATGTCAGCCAATTATGCGAATATAAAACATGACTATGATAGTGGCAAAATCATTCATTGCCTTCGCGCCGCCAAGAACAACATCAATACCATTACTATCAAGGCTAATCCGGAATGTGCGGTCAATAATCATCGTACTAAGTTTGTTATCCAAGGCCCTCCATCACAGCAAGCATCACAACCTTCCAAGTTACAATATAACCTACTTGACTAGTTGGGGAAGACCCCAGCCCAAATTTCAATCTTGGAATTGTTGCGTATCTCCCCCGAGCATCAGTCTATCCTCAATAAGGCTTTATAGAATACCACGGTCCCTAATGACCTTGATGTCAATCGTTTCCAGGAGATGGTGGGCTACTTGACCAATAATCATCATGCCACGTTTTCTGAACAAGACTATGCCACAGATAAGATGAACCACAATGACCCTTTACATCTAGAAGTCCTTGTTGATGACACCAAAGTTAGACGATTTTTGGTAGACAGAGGAGCAGGGTTAAATCTATGCACTTTAAAACTAATTAAGGCATTAGGTATTTCAGAAGCATGCGTAGACACCACCAAGAGTATTGTCATTAAGGCTTATGATGATGAAGAAAGAAAATCAAAGGGGGTGGTAACACTTCCTATCAGAATTGGTCCTGCGGTAATGGAGACAAAGTTCAAGGTCTTGGATCTCACCCTCCCTTATAACCTTTTGCTAGGTAGACCATGGATTCATGCCATGAAGGCAGTCCCTTCCACATATCATCAGTGCCTTAAATTCCCTTACAATGGCACCGAAATAACTATCGATGGTGATCCTGATCCTTTTCAGTATTGCACTAACCTAAAGGACATCCCTCAATGTCAAGTGCCAGTCAACCAAGAGGCCTCATCGTCTAATCCATCTTCTTATGTTGACCCATCCACACTCACTCGAACATCTATTGCACCTTCACTTCCCACTACTCCTAGGGTTGAGATCCAAGACAAGGGTTGTGGAGAGTATTATATGAAGACTTCCTATTGTGTTAGCCACTTGGTCCCTCCTAAGTCATATGGTTTGCCTACAACAAGTAGGGGACAGTCTATAATCACTATACATGTCCCCCCCACAACAACTTTCATTAAATGGGGTGAATTAAGCAAAGAGGCTATAGATACAGAAGATGTTACTTCCTGGCTGTATAAGGAAGATAATCAAGAACCCCTTTTACTTGCTCATATTCCTACAAGACTATATGGAAAGGGTTTCAAAATCATGCAAAGCAAAGGATATGATGGACACAGTGGTTTAGGCTTAAACCAAGATGGCAGAATTGAACCAATATTTGTTTCTCAGTGGCCAAAAGGAGTAGGGCTAGGGTTTCAACCGATTCAGATTGGCGTTCCTAGTACTCCATTACCCTTACTTGAGGAAGTACGTGCTTCAGAAGACATTAAGACATCTCACGAACCAATAGACCAAAATCATTCTAACTTGCCTGACTCTAATGATTATGAGTGGGATTCCTTATCCTCTACTTCTTCCATGGACCTTGACAAGTTATTTGGAGAACTTGACTTGCTGTTAAGTTCCTCACCAAATCTTTTAAATTCCTGTCCACCAAAGAAAATGACAAAAGAGGAGTGGTTTAAACACTACTATTGGGAATCGCTTGATCCTACCTCTTGGCAACCTGAGCCACCTCTCTCTGATTGTCAAACCTTGGCATTAGGCCCACCTATTCATCCACCTAGACCCAAACCCAAGAGTAAAAAGGACTTGGTACAAGACTTTTGTGATCACATGAATAATTCAATCCTTACCTTGACCCCATTAGATTTTGATAACTCTGACGATGACATGCCCTTAGTTTATCCCCAACTCATTGATTGGGATCAACAAGATACACCTGTCTTAGACACTTTTGAGAACGACGAAGCAATTGCTGAGTTCCTGGGATTACGTGAAGGCATACCTAATGGGGATCATAAAGCTGGTTTTACCATTGACTTGGACAACAAAGCGTATTTTGGGGAATCTGTTCAACCCTCCAGTCACAAAAATGAGAAAAAGAATAAACAAAATAAAAAAGATGAGTCTCTAGGTGAAAACCGAAAGGCACCTTAAGACAATGAAAAAGTAAAAAGAAAGGACGCATCCGAAGGCGAAAACCTCTCTGAGGCACCTAAGGATGGAGGCTTGAACATTCTTCCCATTACACAGGAAAAGTCACCTATGCTCGTGGAAGAAACTGTAGAGGTCAACATAGGCACAAAAGAGAATCCACGACTGGTTTATTTTGCAGCGTCATTGACAACAAAAGAAAAGCCTGAGTTCCACAACTTCTTTGCACAAAGACAGATAAATTTTGCTTGGTCATATGCGGACATGCCAGGGTTAGATCCTGAACTTGTTCTACACCATTTACCTTTACAACCAGGTGCCAAACCAGTGAAACAGAAGTTGAGAAAAATGTATCCATAGATTGCTTTATTAGTCAAGGAAGAACTTAAGAAATTATTAGATGTTGGTTTCATCAGACCTATTGACTATGCAGATTGGATTTCCAATCTTGTACCAGTCACCAAACTAGCTGGGGGCATCCGCATCTGCACTGATTTTAGAGATATCAACAAGGCTTGTCCTAAGGATGACTTCCCTTTGCCTAACATAGACATGATAGTTGACATGACAGCAGGATATGAGATGTTGTCCCTTATGGATGGATTCTCAGGGTATAACCAGATAAAAATTGCAGCTGAAGATCAACATAAAATGGCTTTACTTGTCCTTAAGGAGCGTATTGCTGGAATGTTGTACGCCGGACTCAAAATCACGAGAGGGCAACCTATCAACGTGCCATGACTACTTTCATGATCTAGTACACACTTGTATGGAGGATTATGTCGATGACCTCATTGTAAAATCCAAGACAAGGGCAGAACATTTATAGGTATTAGACAAGATATTTTAGAGGCTGGAAATGTATAAAGTGAGACTCAACCCAAAGAAATGTGTTTGAGTCAAGTCGGGAAAGGCACATTAGATTTATATCATTTCTAGACGAGGCATTGAAGTAGATCCTGCTAAGGTGAAAGCAATCATGGACATACCACCACCCAACAATCTCAGTCAACTAAGGACATTACAGGGAAGGTTGCAATCTATCAGAAGGTTTATAGTGCAACTAGCAGACAAGACACATCCTTTTCAACATCTTCTTCAGAAAGGAGTACCATTTGCATGGACAACTAAGTGTGCAGAGGCTTTTCAATTGATTAAGGAATATTTACTTACACCACCTGTCTTAATGCCACCTGTTGAAGGAAGACCATTGATTCTTTATATCACAGCAACCCATTCATCACTTGGAGCATTGCTTGCACAGAATGACGATGAAGGTCATGAACGGGCAGTCTATTATATCAGTCGGACTTTGGTTGGTTATGAGCTTAACTATGAAGCCAGCATTGAGCGTGCTGTCTTGCGGTAGTATTTGCTACCCAAAAGCTGAGGCACTATATGCTAAACCATCAAACAATGTTGACTGCTAAAATAGACCCTCTTAAATATCTTCTCAACAAGGCAGCATTAATAGGACAACTAGCCAAGTGGGTTATGATACTTAGTGAGTATGATATCCAGTATGTAGAAAGGCTATTAAAGGGCCGAGGTCATTTGTTGATCAATTAAATTTGGCGCACCAATCTGGTGAGATCCTTACATTAGTGAGACTTTCTGATGAGTTCATATTCCTTTTGGCCTACAAACATAACATGGAAGCGTACTTTGATGGCTCATACCGTCATGGATTCGAGTACGGGATATTGTTTATCACACCCGCAGGGGTGATTCCATCCCTAAATCATTAGGATTGCATTTCCATGCACTAACAACATGGCGGAATATGAAGCTTTAGTGACAGGTTTACGCATGGCAGTCAAGTGGAAAATCAAGAACCTACAGGTATATGGTGATTCTCAACTAGTAATAAGGCAGGTAAATGATGATTATGAGACTAAGGATGAAAAGCTTGCTCCGTACAAACGCATGGCTGATAGTTTTAAAGAGTACTTTGACAAAGTCAAGTTTCATCAGATACCTCATGTTTTAAACAAAGCAGCAGACGCTATGGCTACAATTGCCTCACTCCTTGACATTCCTAACAACGTGCCTAAGTTTGAGTTCTTGGTCGAACAACTTTTGGTCCCCGCCTACGATATCCTAGATTCTGAAATGGTGTGTGACATTGTTGGTCCTGATTCCCCATGGTACAAAGAAATCTATGATTACCTTCATGCCGAAGTCATCCCCATTGGCCTATCCAATAACCAACGTAGGACATTCCTTCGCAAGTCAGCCAAATATACCATCGTCGGAGACACCCTATATAGACGCGCTTTAGATAATACCCTATTGAGATGTCTTGATTCTATTGAAGCACAAGCAACCTTGCGTGGGGTGCATGAGGGTATATGTGGTTCCCATTCTAGCGGTCCTACCTTAGCTAAAAAGATTATGAGACTGGGTTATTATTGGCCTACTATGGAAAAAGACTCATATGTCTTTGTAACAAAATGTTGCCAATGCCAAGTTCATGGAGATTTGATACATGCCCCAGCACAGGAGCTCCGTCCTATCACGTCACCATGGCCTTTTGCCCAATGGGGACTCGACCTCATAGGTAAGATCCACCCCACCTCATCTAATGGACACAAGTTCATTATCACTACCACTGAGTACTTTACGAAGTGGATTGAAGCCATTCCTATGACATACATTACCGGCACACAGATTTCTAGATTTATCTTAAACTATATCATCTATCGGTATGGTGTCCCTCAATCTATAATCACTGACAATGGCCGCCCATTTAAGAACCAAGAAGTCTGTCACTTGTGTGATCAATTTCATATTCAACATCACTTCTCTACTCCATATTACCCACAAGGTAACGGCCAAGCGGAGGCGTCTAACAAGACCATCATTAGAATCCTCAAGAAGACTGTCAATGATGCTGGTCGTGACTGGCATTTACAGCTCAACCCTGCCTTATGGGCTTATCGTACAAGTATCCGTACTCCCACTGGTGCTACCCCATACTCACTTGTCTTTGGATCTGAAGCCATTTTGCCTATTGAGGTCGAGATTCCTTCCCTAAGGGTATCCCTGAAAGGCCACATTGATGATGAAGAGTATCGAGTGTCGAGACTCCATGAACTAGAATTCATGGATGAGCGAAGACAAAAGGCACTGGACCATCTTCAAGCATATTAGAATCGCCTTCGTCGTAGCTATAATAGGAGGGTCTTAAACATAAATTTTGACATTGGTGACCTGGTTTTAATGGAGAACCCAAAGAATCAAGCAGAAAGAGACAAACCAGGAAAGTTTGAACCTAATTGGTTGGGACCTTATGTTGTTACGAAAGCTTTTGGATCAGAAGCGTATCAACTCTCTACTCCTGAAGGTGAACCATTGTCCTCACCAATCAATAGTATGCATCTGAAGAATTTCTACGCATAGCTTCTAGGAGCCTTTGTCTTATTTAGCAAAAATACAACAAAAAAAATCAGAAAATAAAAAAATAAAATCGTTATCAAGGTGAAAACCTGGCAAACAGGCGTCTTGGTAACACCAAAAAAATTAGTTAATATGGAAAATAGTAAAGACAAATCAGTCGTCCAATGGTGAAAACCACTTCGGTGGTGCTTTGGATAGGTACCATGGTGAAAACCTGGAAAATAGGTGCTATGTGTACTCAACTCTGCTCCTTTGTCTACTATTATTCTAATCTATCTTGTATATACACCACTTCCCTGTACATAGCACACTTCATTATACATAGTCCCTTATCCCTATACATAGCCCACATTCATGTACATAGTCCACTATCCTGTATATATCTTTTACCTTTTATGTCCATCACTTGTATATATCAGTCCTAATAAGTGGTAGTCTTTTCCATAGCTTGGAATGATTGACATCGAGAGCATTTCATATCCCCCATCTTACTCTATTCATAGTCAGTTGGTCTTATACTCGACTGGGGGCAGACACTTGACCTGCGTCACATTGGTTCTTACATTGGCTGTGTTGGAGACGTAAAACCATAAGAAAATCCAAAAACATCGCAAAATGACCTGAGAAAACACAAGAAACATCGAGGAAAACTTCAAAGACAAAAAATCAAAACATTTCAAAATTCAAAATGGGAGTCAGTCGGTCGCTTGTGGTCATCTTTTTGTCGAGACTCGTTGCCTCTGCTTGTTGAATGAAGACCCAATACTTACTTGATGTGCCCAGAAGGGCCACACTAGGTCGGGGACAGGGACATGAGGCGAAAAAGTTGAGATTTCGATTAAAAGTATGGGTCCGCGATCAAAGTCAAACTACGAGGTCTCTGCGTGTACAACGTAGGCAAGGCCATCACACGATGAGCCCCCGAGGCCACACTAGGTCAGTCCTTTAGGGTTTGTCATCACACACAGTCAATTGTCAACACGTCATATCAAGTCATGCATTACTCTGGTGAACAAGTCAGCAATGTCTCTAAGTCATATCAAACAACTTGCCAAACAAAACAATTCAAACAGGTCAACCAACCGTCTGCTACAGGATGTGTCCTTGGAAACAGACATTATCAAAACAATCAACCTATATGTCTTATTCGGGATGGAGTCCTTCTGGCATGTCGACAAGGTCAAAACAATCAAACATAGCCTTATCACGGTTATCACATCAACAACATCGACTCCAACGTCTTATACGATACATGTCTTTACGAAACCGAGGGCTTTGTCATGCCTCCACGGATAGTCATAACATGAAACCGGACTCCGCAGTCTTATCAGGTATATTAGTATCTCCTAGCAGTCGGCTCTATCGATCAAATAAATCAAACAAACAAATCATGTTTGTAATGTTGCATTAGCTTTTTTGACTTTGTAAATTTATTTATCTTATCATTTATCTTGAATTGATGACTAGGATTCATGTTACTAGCTCTCAATGATGTCTATGAAGGATTTAGAGAAGCAACGATGTATCAGAATCCTATTTTATTTGACTGCTGTCTGTCGACTATCTTTTAAATTCGATTTTGAGTCATGTTACTAGTTTCCTCAAGGATGTCCCATGAAGGATTTAGAGGAGCAATGAAGTCTCATGACCCATCTTTTTCTTTTGTATGCTATACGTGGTTTTGTGCGACAAAGTGGGGCAACTTATTGTCCTTAGTATGGAGTTAGCGACATACTTGTCTGTAATGCGGTATTAGCAAGTGGATGACCTTGCCTTGATTTATGTCATATCATGGTGTTTTTCTCCATTTGTATTAGTCCCGCCCAATGATGATAAAGTGCAATACCTTTTGTGATACGGAAAAACATCGAAGATTCCTAATACTAACATCTATCTCCTGTCTTTCATTCTTTCTCAATCTTTCTTTTCGCACTAACATTTCTTCTTTTCTACATCTTCACCACCCTTATCTATATTCTTCTATCCTTTTTTCTTTCATCTTCTAGTTCTCTCATCAATTTCGAGAGCACACTCATGTTCTTTGAACCCGCCTGTCCTCCCGAGGGTATACAACCACCTATTCTAATGGGCTTGGGGCATATTTTTATTGATTTTCTTTGACTGTAGAAATGACATTGTATCAAGGGGCAAATATGAACACGAAATCAGTTGTTAACTGGAAGCTTCTATATTCTTCATAATTCTTATTCTTCATGGTCATGATTAAATAATGTCACTTGTTTAATTAATTCATCTTTATTAATTCTTCTATTAATTAAAATAATCTTAAATATTTAAGGTAATTCACACTTTTCTTTATTCTATCTAATTAATTAAATGCTTCTTATTTAATTATCTTACTAATTAACCTTATTCTTAGGTTAAATTAAATAAATCATTATTTAATTTACTCTTTATCATATTTCAACTATAATTAAATAAATTCATAATTTATTTAATTATTCATTTAAATCCCCTTCGTCATTTAATTAAATAAATCTTATTTATTTAATTATTCTTCAAATAATATAATTATTCTTCAAATATTGAATTATTTATTTATTTAATTAAATGAATTATTAAATTCATTAATTCTATTTTAACACATTCTTCTATATTTTAGATAATTATGTGAATTATCTAAATATTCACTTTTACTCAACTCGACATCTATTTTAATCATTCAGTTAACTATTGAGTTAATGTCTGAGTGGCGTCTTCGAGTAATCTCTTTGTCTAACCATTCAATCATCCACTTCTAACTCAATTGCGTGTACATGCGGATTAATTAAATATTCTTATTTAATTAATTAAGTGTTGTGCGTGCATTCGAACAGAGAGTTGCTTTAATCAATCTTTATCTTTGTCATGCAAAGATATTTCTTCTGTTTTCGAATGTCGAACTGAAGATTAAATCATTCATTTAATCTTTAATTCTATTTTCTAATTCTAATGACTCATGTCAATACTATCAGTTATATGAATGCATGTCTAATCAGTCAATCTCAACCGTCTGTTAATCTTTCAATCTTGGCCTATCGTTCGAATAATCAATTTTCTATAAATTGATTTGTCATTCTTCATTCCAATCTCTCTCGCGAATTTAATAACTTTGGAGAGCACTTTTGTCTTGAATCTTTGATATTTTGCTAATCACTATCTTAGGCTATACTTGCAAGAATTACTTGAAAATCTGAGGGCAATTATACCATACAAGCGAAATGGAGAAGGGCAATCGAGATAATTCATGGAAATACGTTTGAAAATTGGTGAGATTGTTCTAGTTTTTAATTACGTTTTTACTTTCCCATGTTCTTTGTTGCTTAACGTATGAATTTGCATGTTAGATTGTAGTATTGTATTGCATGTGTGCTTCTAAACGATCTAATCTCTCTTGTTGTCTATTGTGCAAAAGGCTTGTTTCATTTTCAGACGTTACAGAATCTATAGTATATTTGTTGGCTGATGTCATGAGCTTTGATGATTAAATGTTGGTATTTGCATAGTGTTTCCATTACACCATTGACATTTGACATTATCCTATCTCTGTAAGCTTTAATGACATTTGGCATATTATGTGGGTTAACTATATTGATTTTGCATGTGATTAATGAATGATTATTAGAGTGGTTATACATGTGTATCTATTATGCGTATTGACCTTACCATGCAGATTTGATACGCCAAGTTGAGGAAGACACTGCCAGCTAGGCATGCACCATAACATCCAACTAAGGAATTGCTCCAAGTCAAAGGTTACAAATGGAAAAAGACTCTTCATGCAACTAAACGTAACTTCTTTTTAGTGTACCTTAATGATTGAGCATGCATGGGTGTTACTGTTGTGTTGGATCTATGTCTAGAATTGCATGTTTGACCAGATTCCATGCATGCATAACCGCCATCGCTCCACTTCCCCCTATTTTCCCTAAATGGCATCCTCCCAGTCATGGAGTTGACTGCCTTGTTTAGCTGTAGTATAAATAATGATTTGATGCTCCTTCTACAAGAGTTGCATGATTTGATATTGTACTCTCATTCTCAAATTTTAGTGATACAAATGCATTACTCTCTTGTATGCATGATTTACAACGAATGAAATAAAGTTATGAGTTCATGCACTTGAGTTCTTATTAGTTTAGAGGATACTTATCTAAGGGGGGCCACTTGGTGAGTAATTTGTCTTATTAGTTTAGCATTAGTTTAGTATTACTTGTTGTTTAGTAATTAGTTAGAAATATGGGATTGACTATTCCTACAACCACTAGAATTCCATTATGTGACTATTCTTGCAACCAAAGTAGACAAAGTAGTGTCCTATTCATTGCTCAGATTTTTAGTCCTATTATGCATTTGAGCTTAGCATAGTCATTGATTGATATTCAACATTTGTCTCTTTCCCTTTCAAGCAATTTACTTTCAGTATTGTGTTTCTTAGCTATAGAATGCAATGGCTACTTTGAGTTCCTAGTGCACATACTATGCTGACCCATTTCAAGTTCACGTTCCTAGGTTGACAAGTTAAATGCACCTTCATGATGATTGAGATAGCTATTCAGGTTAGATGTTCAATCTCTGAGTCATGGCTATAAAGGCTTAGTTATTAAAATCATTGTAGGAG
>VDFB02220118.1:0-32909 GCA_007258455.2 Sequoia sempervirens
TGTTGGAGAGGTGGTGTGTGTTCCAACACAATGTTGGAAAAAGTGGAAGAAGGATTTATTTTGAGCACTTTGAGCAATGAAGGAATTATTTACAAGTTGGTGGCAAGTTGGAAGAGTAGTTCAACTACTCAACTCCATTATTAATGAGCCTATGCTCACAATCTTTCTACAACATTTCTAATGCAAGAACATCCCGGGATGGAGCTTAGTCGCAGTTGATTTTTCCATATGAAGATGAGTCAAGCCATGAATTAAGTGGAAGCTATCCATCTTCTTATGTTTATCGGTGGGGAAAAAGGTTTTCAAAATAGAGTCGAAGCTAAGATATTGCTCATTATTTGAATTGGTTGTTCATTAAATTAGTTAATATGCTCAATCTTTACAATAAACGAAGGTTGTGTTGAACTTTAATGTGAAGACGAATTCAAAATTTATATAAAATATAGGAAAACCAAAAGACTATGTCATTGAAGGAATGATTTTTAAAAGAAATCAACATGAATTAAAAAATGTATAAAATAATTTGAAGAGGTCGAGCCTCAAACTATAGGTATTCAAAAGTCTCACTGGAAAAGGAGAATAGGCAGTGACACATAAAGAAATAATGCGATTTTAATGTGAACATGAGGTTGCATCCTAATTTGATGGGGACTATGGACTTACAATGATTTTAAATCCCGTCAAAGTTGAAAGTGGTACTATATAGTGAAAAGAATGGTGATAGATAAAAAGAAGATGTAGATGAATAGCGCCATGTTGTGGCCATTTAAAATTTGCAAACATTAGATATAGAAAGGAATTGGTGTGAGAAAGAGGCACCATATTGCCTAAGTGAGAGGCAACCAAATATTTGAAACTAAGACATATAAAAAGAGTTGATTTGGGGTCGCGTGGGTGAGAAAAGAGGTTGCAATGAGGGGCATCGAGCCACATAAAAAGAAGATTTGAGGGATCTTAGATAGGTGGAAAGAGAGCAATTTGATAAAAAGAGAAATGTAATGTATGATTTGTTGTGTAAAACCCAAATTCAATGTTTGTAGAATTAATATTGTTAGAGAGACTAGCCAAAGAGGATCGAGCCATGTAATGTGGTTCATTTAAGTTGTAATAAAAGATGCAAAGAGAATAGAAGGAAAATTGTGCCTAAGGGAAAAGACAAGGGAAAGAAGAAAATGCAACTAGAAAAGGCATGGATTTGTGAAGTTAAATTTGTAAATTGAATATGAAAGATTTGTTGTAATTATTGTTTTGAGTAAAGTTTAATTTAGAGCAGAATATTGCAAGTTAAATAGTGCTTTGTTGCAATTTTGGAGTGAATTGGTTGTTTGCAAGAGAATGAGATGGATTTTTTTCTCGTTTGCATCAATCTTCCACACCCACCATCGAGGTATTTTTCGCCAACTCATTTGCCACCTTATTTCCTTCCCTATATATGGGATACTTTAAATTCTTAAAACTTGCTTAAACTTTGCATTATTGGGCTTAAACATTTCCTCAGTTTCCAATTTGGTGTCCATCCTTATCTAATTGAATTAATCACCAAAATGGAATCGCCTTTGAGATGGATCTTCCTGATGCCCTTTTCAAGCACACATTGGAGGCCCATCAAAGCAACTTTAAACTCAGCTTCATTATTAGTGCCTTTCCCAGGTATTTTTATTTTTCCACCACAATTGAACCTTCATGATCTCTAATTATACAACCCACCGCACACTGCCCCTCCTTTGGAGCTCTCTAGACTACATTCAAGGTTATCAGTCGTATCAACCCACTACACCCTATTAATAGGGGTAATATTATAAAATTTTAAGAGTTAATTAAATATTTAATACTAATCATACATTTTTTTTTAGGCTGCACCCTATTAACAAGGGTAATATTATAAAAAAAAAGAATTAATTAAATATTTAATACTAATCATACATTTTTTTTAGATTGCACCCTATAAACTGCGGTGCGCGTAGACCTCATGACCTCTTACCTGCAACATGATGTTTTAACCAATCGAGCTAGGCCCTCCACCCCATATTCATCACACTTTTATTTAAAATCATTTATTTAATTATTAAGATGATTAAATTTATTTATGTAAAATAAATATAATAATATATAATTTTGAATATTTTTTTTTATAAATGAATCTAGTTTCCATTTTTTACTCTATCCAAATTAATTTTAAGAGTTGTTCAAAATACTATACTAAGTATTATTATAATTTTTGTTTATTGTCCAAATCAAATTGATAACAAATATAATACCTAATACACACAATCTCTAAACTTGTAGTTCATGCAAATATGGTCAAATGCATATGATATATCTTTACTAGTAGCTTGAGTATATATAAGGAATAGGTTGGTGGTATCAAATGTTGCCTCATACATGAACTTTACCTATATACTATAAGTGATGCTATATTATTCTTAGCAATTCGTTTGACACAATTAGACTTTTTGAAATTCTAGGAACTTTGTTTATACTTTGGTATCTTTTACTTTATAAGTATTTTAAAATATTTATGTAATATACATTATAAACTTTCCAAATAAAATAGCTTATCAACTTTACTTTCAACTATGTTACAACAATCAATAATTGTTTCTTTTTAACTCATTTCTATCAATTATACTTTTAACATCCAAAAATCAACTAATGGACTAATCAATTTTTCTCCTTCAACTCTCTATTTTATCCTAATAATGATTAAAAACACCAACACAATCGAATCCATAAACATTATTTATTAACAAAATAGATTGTGAAAACTTGATATTGTTAATCAACTAACAATCGATCTACAAAATTGCAAATTATTTTGATCAACATTTAACAAATATTTGACTCTAAACTCGCCATAATCCCAGTCAACACGCTATTTGACTACGGAATAGCGTGACTTACCACATTTGATGTAAAATTCTCGCGACTCAGGTAGATCTCCAGTCAAACTGATGTTGAATTTCACTGCTTCAAAATGCCAGAATTTCAATGATATGAATTATTGCCATCAACATTGCATTCCATCGTGTTTGATCAATATTATTTGATTGCAGAGCTGTTTGTAAGAGTTTTCTGTGCGAGCAGATGGAGAAATTTAGATGGGTAATACTAGCGTTGTTCTTTTTCTCTGCTGCAGCTCAAACAGGTATTGTAGTTATTTGATTGGGGAGAGCAAAAAAAACAGAGGTCCCAAATAAAATAACTGAAAATTGAAACCAGGAAGAAAATGATCTAAATTAACATTTAAATGTCTTTAGACTGTGTAAGATTCTATCATCAGGACATGAAGGGTCATTCATGTTTTATCCTGATGATAGACTCTTGTGAGATTCCAAATTAACAAAATCTGTGCAACATTTTTTTGAAGAAATTTCTCTTTAGTACAATCGTCAATCGGTTTTTTAAACCTGGTATGAGATGAACAGGGGTTAATAATCTTTTAAGCCAAAATGTTCTTGGAAGAACAATTAAAATGTATATACTTTGATTTTTTATTTTTTCAAATTTCATTTGATTAGCCTATATATGTGGGTATGCACAATAGTACTTTCATATCAGCAAAATGTTACAAAAATCTTTACATACTGTTCTACCAGAAGTATTATAAAAAAAATATCAATCTTTAATTTTCATGTTGTCCTTACAGTACCTATATGTTTACTTCGTATATAAGATTGTTCTTATTGCTGTCTAATCTCAAACGGAAAAACCATAACCGCTCGGATTGTCTTAATCTGAGACTTAGATTATTACATACTTAGAATTGTATAAGTGAGAAGGAAACCTGTTTCTTTTTTATGTTGACAGGCTTCCTGAATCTCGATTGCGGCGCCAGGGTAAATCACACAGATCCTAACACAAACCTGACTTGGACTATTGACTCCGAGGAATACATAAGTGTTGGTGAACAGGCAAATGTTAGCAACTCAAGTGTGGACATTTACTTGCAGTCTCTACGTTTCTTTCCAAAGCCTCTTAACAAATCTTGCTATAGCTTGCCTGTGGATCCTGAAAAGCCCTATTTGTTGAGGCTGTGGTTTCGTTTTGGTAATTACAATGGAAAAACAAATCCTCCAAGCTTCAATGTTTCTGTGGAGACGCAGGGTATGCTATATAGACAGATGGAGAATATTGCAGTTGCAGGAACCCAAAATTGGGATACTGAAAAGATCTTGACTACTGGTTCCAGTAACAGACTATATGTTTGCTTTATTCGTACATTGGATGATAATGATCCTTTTGTTTCTGCAATTCAGTTAAGGAAACTTTTCAGTGTCATGTATGCACTGCAGCGTAAGGGACTCATGCTGAATTCGGTATCTAGATATGATTTGGGTGGGGAATCACTGATCAGGTATAGTTTCTTTACAGAAATTTTCTTGTGTACATGTTTGAGATATAATTAAGCCAATGAAATGCAACACTCTTTATTTTAAAAATCTCTAAGATCAATCAAGGCTTTTAAAGTTCAACAAACTCTTCCATCCTGAAGATTTACCAGGAGATTTTGAGAAGCATTCCTTACCTCATAGCTATAAGTTCAACTTACTCCATTGCAGATGATCATAGACATGGTCCAATACAAACTACATCCACAACCAGATATTATAGTTGGAATTGCCTTGACAGTATAGTGTTAGGAGTACAACACAGCAATATACACTTGGCTTCCATTATCCATGATATTCTTAGTCTTTGTTTACTATTGACTCCGAGGAATACAGAAGTTTTGGTGAACAGGCAAATGTTAGCAACTCAAGTATAGACATTTACTTGCAGTCTCTACGTTTCTTTCCAAAGCCTCTTAACAAATCTTGCTATAGCTTGCCTGTGGATCCTGAAAAGCCCTATTTGTTAAGGCTGTGGTTTCGTTTTGGTAATTACAATGGGAAAACAAATCCTCCAAGCTTCAATGTTTCTGTGGAGACGCAGGGTATGCTATATAGACAGATGGAGAATATTGCAGTTTCAGGAACCCAAAATTGGGATACTGAAAAGATTTTGACTACTGGTTCCACTAACAGACTATATGTTTGCTTTATTCGTACATTGGATGATAATGATCCTTTTGTTTCAGCAATTCAGTTAAGGAAACTTTTCAGTGGCATGTATGCACTGCAGCGTAAGGGACTCATGCTGAATTCGGTATCTAGATATGATTTGGGTGGGGAATCACTCATCAGGTATAGTTTCTTTACAGAAATTTCCTTATGTACATGGTTGAGATACAATTAAGCCAATGAAATGCAGCACTCTTTATTTTAAAAATCTATAAGATCAATCAAGGCTTTTAAAGTTCAACAAACTCTTCCATCTTGAAGATTTACCAGGAGATTTTGAGAAGCATTCCTCACCTCATAGCTATAAGTTCAACTTACTCCATTGCAGATGATCATAGACCAATACAAACTACATCCACAACCAGATATTCTAATCGGAATTGCCTTGACAGTATAGTGTTTGGAGTACAACACAGCAATATACACTTGGCTTCCATTATCCATGATATTCTTAGTCTTTGTTTAATAAAATCTTCAGATTTTTAAGTTGAACCTCCTTAATGAATTATATCATACTCCATTCTACTCATTCTCTATATAACACAAGTAGAGTATTTTCAAAGTACAACTAACTCTTTTTTCAAGACATTCTTGATATGTTTGATTAGGTTTAGCTGTACAGATTTTGAGTTGAGTTGTTTATTTAACACTCATTATATCTAGGTGATGTTTACAAAGCTGAAGCATCAAGAGTTTTTTGAAGGCTTTTCATCCTAGTACTACTATTCCAACTCAAGAACATTGAATCTAGATGCAATGAATGTTAAGTGGATCATTAATGCTTATAAAAAAATGAATTTGTGTGAACCAATACTCATAAAATATGAATCAACAAATTTGACTGAAAATTTATATAATTGAATCTTAATAAAACATCATAATTTTACACACTGCAAAAAAAAAAATACCACATCCTAATGATGGTAATGAGCATTTTCTAATTTTTAAAGTGAAACATTTGGAAGGCTTTTGTTGCCTATTCTATGGTAGATGCAGTGTTAAAGTCCCTTAGGTCTATTTTGTACATGTAGGGATATTAATGGACTTCTGTATTGTACTGTTTCGAAGATCAGTAACTTATTTTATAGCGCCCAACATTTGGATTCCTCTTTTAAGACCCTATCTTCAGGGCGGGTCTTATCTTTGAAAGGAGGATCTTCATTTAAAGCAAGATCAGCCCTGAAGGTGGGTGAAGAGAAAGGACAGAAAATGTTGAGTAAAATAATCTCCCACCAAACAATCCCAAAACAGCACAACACAAAATTAAGCATGTTAAATATTTAAATTCCTTTGGGATGACTAGGGGTATCTCTTTTATCAAATTCGCTTAAGTTTTAAGATAGGTATCTCATAGAGAGAATTTGTTCTGGCATTTAACCTGATTTAAACAGTCAATGTCTGTGCAATTAGTCTGTAACATTTCTCCTGAGAAATTACTTCGTTTGATTGAATTATAAATAAATATTGTGTTATAATCAGGTACCCTGGTGATGATTACGATCGCTTTTGGCAAATCGACAGCAAAGGGGATATATATAATAGCAGTCTTGTTGTAAATGGAAGCACTGCAGCAGTGATTTCTAGTGACAATAGTAGCAGCAACTACCCTCCTAGTGAGGTCATGCAAACGGCAATAGTTGCAAAAGAAAATGTCAACCAGTTGCTCCTAAATATGACAGAAGTAAAACAAAAAACATTAGTTGCCCTGTATTTTGGAGAGATTGAAGCAGTGAACACCTCCGAATCAAGGGTTTTTAATGTTACAATAAATGGCAAAGCAGTTGCCACTGTAAGTTTCTCTATGAACAGTTACATCATTGAGAAAGAGTTTAGATTTCCAATTACACAGGCAAGAGAAGTGGTAATATCTCTTGATTCAATTAAAGGGCAGGGGAATTCCAGCCGTCGGCCTCTCATAAATGCTCTGGAGCGTTATAACATTATTGATACAGAACCTGAAACCTCTCCAGATGACGGTGAGATTATAATACCTCTATCTTGCATATTTCAAAATCTTGATAATGATACATGAATCTCTCACATTCTATTGATAGACCATAAAGTGTCATGCCAAATGTCTAGTGCTTTCAAGTTGCTTGTTACAGTTTTTTAATGAAATCATTGTTTTCAATTACTATGGACTGTGGAACTTTGAAATCTCTAATTAACTTACGTTGTTAAGTACAGTGAGTGCACTTTTGAATATGAGTAAGGAATTTGGTATCAGTGACTGGATTTCCGATCCTTGCTTTGGTATTGAGTGGAATGGAATCAAATGTAACAGAGACAATCCAGTTCGAGTCTTGGAAATGTAATTTCAATAACTCTCCAAGTTTAAACTGTATTAACGTTTTACAAATTGAATAGTTATATCAAGACCTGACTATCATTTGCTTTTGTCGACCACTAGCGATTTGTCTGGAAGGAATCTATCAGGGTCTTTGCAATATGTGTGCAATTTAAGCAGATTGGAGAAACTGTAAGATCATTCTAGACACATAACCTTTGTCTTCTAAACCACTTCCCGCTCTTTCCCAGTGTTTTTTCCTTTGCTACCAAATAACAATGTTCTATTATTTGTTTCTCAGACATCTCCAAAACAACAAGTTGAGTGGCGCCATACCATCCTGTCTCTCCAAATTCAGTAACTTAAAGGAGCTGTAAGTTAATTTCTTCCTATATATGTGCTTGACATGGAAAGAACTTGTCTATGAGTGGAAAGTAATTTTGTATTGAAGCCTGCATTATTTTTCTTTTGACAGTTACTTACAGAACAACAATTTTAGTGGAGAAATTCCTGACGGACTTTTGAATCGTAATTTGGATTTCAGGTAACGATGGCCTAGTCTATTAGTCTAAATTTTCTATTGCAAAGTTTAAGGAATGCATTTTGATTAACAGTAAACCAAGGAGTGAGTATTAAGGGTCCTTCAAAATTGTTATCTTGCTGCTGGTGGAAATACTTCACAATGTACCCATGCAAGATGTTTAGAATCAGGACGAAATTTCTAAGAAAATGTTCAATCCAAACTTTCTGTCACCCGCAAGACAAAACTTGCTAAAACAAATGAGGGATGCCCTGGCATATAAAGTAAACATTGGTTTTATTCATGGTCTCATGCCCATGACAATATACAGAATCGTAGGAAAGGGGTTTGATGAGCACATTTAGGAATGTTTTGTAGCAAAGTGATTCAATGGTGAATTGCCTCAAACCAAAGTGGATGAGTACATTTAGTAAAGCTAATAGTGGTGTACATAACTCAAAATTTTAAGTGTGCTGTTTAAGCTTGTTGCTTTCGGTTGAATGTGCTTTTTAAGCTTGCCCCTTTCGATTGACCTTTCTTGCAGTATTGTACATAAACTGACATTTTTGTCGCCTCCACAACGTTTCATCATTGGCCATTTCTACTTTCCCTTTCCTCTGCCATTCACCAATTTGTTTCACGCTACTTACGACAACCTTCCTAGGCAACTCTGTTTCCATGAGAAATTTTGGACTATCTCAGTTTATTAACTTCAGGTTTATTATCATCAGATTTCTGCCCGCATTGATTATATTGGCTAATTTGGTAGCCTCCATTGTCCCAACGATTGGCACAATCCCTTGTACCTTTACTGTTAGCCCGTGTTTACATCGTCACTGTAGCAATTAAATTTCCTGTGAAATAGAATATTCCAATTATTGGGAATATTATCTTTATTAGTAGAGCTTCATGACACATCTTTTTCTGGTACAAGGGCCAGGACTCTTTTCTTTTTTCAAAACCCTACTTAATCAAAAACATATACTCCTTTGAACTTTTGCCCTGATGGAAAACTTGGCCGGAGCCCTAACATTATTTTTCTTGACTCTTCTGTGTTCAATCAGAGATTTTTAAGAAAAAAAGGACAAAAGTGAAACTAATAAACTCTTAACAGAGAACTGGTGTTCCAACTTCCCTAACAGTTTTGATCTGCGTGTAGGCCAAGGTGCATGGAAATTTTACAGTTTATAATAACCTTCTCCAAATCTCAGGATTAAATATTTTGCATGGAAATTTTAAACCTATCCGAAACAACTCTTGAGGTGGTCTGCTATAAATTCAGGGCCAGCTAGAAACTGGCTTTTGAATACCAACCTGCTCAGCATTTGCAGAAGACTCCAACTTTTGGATTTTTTGAAGTCATTCATATTGCATAGGCCCCTTCATGAGACCCGCCCTTGCATAGGTTGTGACTATGCATCAATTCAGTTAGATTGTAACCATGAAACAGGAAAAGTAAAAGGAGTTTATAATGTTTTGCAGGTACTTTGGGAATCCATATCTTATCGTTCCCAAAGGTAAAAGCAAATGGGTAGAGATTGGATCAATCACTGGTGGAATCTTAGCTCTTCTATTAGTCTTGATATCAATACTTATCTATCGTAGAAGATACTCCGGAAAACCAGGTAAGGTGATCGATTTTACCTTGTTCCTCCATAAATCTGAATGCTCAATTGATAATAAATGTTGCTCAAAGATGCCTCTAGTTTTGTTCTTTTGCTCTGGGTTTTTCTGATTGGAATTTGGAAGCCAGGTGCCAATGCAGATTTATCGGTCAAGGTACCGAACCCTGTAAGGTCTCGTTCATTTAGTATAGAGGAGCTGAGGATAGCGACACAGAATTTCAGCCAAGCCATCGGACAAGGGGGTTTTGGAACTGTCTACCATGGCAAGTTACCGGAAGGAAATGAAATCGCTGTGAAAGTACTCTCCTCTACATCGAAACAAGGACAATTAGAGTTCAAAAATGAGGTAATACATATATGTGCCTCAATTTTGTTTTCTGATAAAAATTGAAAATATCTAATATGTGATGCTTAAATATTATGCTATTTTTTCACCAAGCAGGTTGATCTTCTCTCGATATTAAATCACAAGAACTTGGTGCGTTTGCTTGGTTACTACGACTCCTCGAAGGAGCTTATGCTTGTTTACGAGTACTTGGCTGGAGGATCGCTCACGGATCACCTCTATGGTAGGTTAACTTCCAAGATGAAGTGTTTAACATATGTAAGGAACACGAAATAACTCATATGGATCTCAATTTAATTTTTTGGCAGGTTCTTTGGAAAACCTAGATTGGAAAGCTAGGATTCGAGTAGCCTTAGATGGAGCAGAAGGTACTTCATTTCTACCCTGTTTAGCAGAATTAATAGGGTTTTTGTCTGTTTTCTTCTTTTGAAAGCCTCGAGAATTGTTTATTGCCTCCTCATCTGAATGTGTTTTATTTCAAGGATTGGAATATCTGCATTCGAAGGCCACAACGAAAATCATTCATAGAGATATGAAGAGTTCAAATATTCTCCTGGACGTGAATATGAGGGCCAAAGTCGCTGATTTTGGGCTTTCAAAACTTATTCAAGATGATGCAACCTCTCATGTGATGACCGATATTAAAGGGACAATGGGATACATGGATCCAGAGTAGAGACTTTTATGCCCTCCAAATTTATTTATTTTTGGGTTGCAATGCAAATGAACACAGCATTTTGAAACTTTGAATTGATACAAGGGCTGCTTACTTACAGATTATTGCAACTTGTGTTGATTGATTGAAGGTATTTTAGTACCAGAAAGTTGACAGAGAGGAGTGATGTGTATAGCTTTGGAGTGGTCTTGTTAGAGATAATCTGCGGGAGAAAACCAATCGAAGATGCAGTTTGTGAAGAAGAAAGCAACCTTGTAAATTGGGTAAGATTTATTTTTGACCACCATGTTTACAATTTGGTATTTTATATTTAGGGAGACTGACAAACAATATGTTCATGATAGGTAATGCTCCATGCAAAGGCAGACCAAGGCTCTTCTCGTTGCTTGACAGACATCATAGATAAGAGGTTGTCTTTGGGTGAAAATGAGATGGAATGTTTCAAATGTGTTGTTGATCTGGCAATTAAATGCGTGGAGAGTGAAGGATCCAGGAGACCCACCATGAATGAGGTTGTGGAAGGGCTAAAAGCGGCTAAACTTTATATCGAGCCTAAAGACACAAATGCTGGAAATTCCAACCATGCCTTGCGTGCAGAGGAATATAGCATAGCTGATTATAGTAGCAGCCTGCTTCATGTTGGCATATAACACAAATTTTCATCTAAACCATTCATGGGGTCTCTCAATGATTCACTGAATATATAGTTTTGTATTGGGGGGATTCAATAGTTATAATCAGTGTTCTGTAATTTGTTTATAACTTAAGGGTGTGTTATACTTTTAATATTCTATCTTGATAAGCTTAGTAAGGTTAAGCATTTGTGATGCAACTATTTCTTGACTGCAGTTGACCTCCTGTTATTCAGGAGTTAATCTGCTGTTCTTTGTGGTCTTCGTAGAGTTAAATTAGGTGCTGATTACTCTGTTTTAGACTGCAGTTACTCTGTAGTCTTTGCAGGTGCTGATTACTCTGTTTTAGAATGCAGTTACTCTGTAGTCTTTGCAGGTGCTGATTACTCTGTTTCAGAATGCAGTTACTCTGTAGTCTTTATAGGAGTTGATTTTGGAATGCTCTTACTTTGCAGTTCGTAGGAGTTGAATTAAGGGCTTTTGGTCGATAAAAGGGCATAGCTGTTAATGTGGTGAATGTAATGAACAGGACAAGAATAATAAAAACAGAGTATTGTTTGAGAAAGGAGTAAGAATTTCCATATTTTCTTTGGTCTCTATTTTATTATGCTTGTTTTCTCGTTTGTTTCTTTATTTGCAGGATCTGAAGAATCGTCTCCAATCAATTTGAGAATTGTTTTAATTTTAATATTTTTATTTATTAGTTTTAGCTAATTTTTTAGGTCAATAAGGGGTGTCCATAATTAATTATGTCTATAAATAAGGATGGGAAAAGATTCTTCCAAACAATCATAAGTTGTAAGATTAAATTCATATTCAAGTTTTTGAGTTTACTTTTTTGAAGTGGTTTGATATTTTATTGATTTTTACCTTTAATTTCAAGCTATATTCTTAACAAGTGGTATCAAAGTGGTTATTTGGGCCAATAATTTTGTTTTTTCCCATAACTTACAAACCATTACAAATTTTATCATGATTTTTTAGAGTTTTGAGTAATATATCCAAGAAAGCTATGATAATTTTCTTAGGTTGTTGTGATCATTTTTTAGCAAGTTATTGTGTTTTTTCAATAATTTATTTAATAGATTGTAATTTATAGTATTTTTTACATTTTTGGAAAGCTTGTGGAAAATTAACTAAAGTCAATTCTCTATAGTTTCTAATTAGAGAAAAAATGTATTCTATAATCTTCTTTATTGCCTCAATGGTTGCTTTGTAATGGGTATGGGTCCTTCTCGCTTTATCTATATCAAAACATTAGACCTCATTCCTTTCCATATGAATAAAAAAATTCAAAAAAATGGTGAAGGAAATGTTGGGTTCAAGTAGTGTTCATCCTCGAAAAAATGTTTATTTATCTCTAGTGGTTATGGTTGAAAAGAGGGATGAATCATGGATGATGTGCCTAGATTATAAGGAGTTCAACATGACCACTCTTAAAGATAAGTTTCCTATTCCTATTATTGATAAATTTATTGGTGCATATTTTTTTGCTAAGTTACATTTGCATTTAGGTTATCATTAAATTCCACTAAAGGAGGAGGATGTATATAATAGTGTCTTTAGAACACATGAAGGTCATTATGAATTCTTAGTTATACCATTTAGTCTTAGTAATATTTTATCAACTTTTCAAAACCTCATGAATTCACTATTTCACCCATTTCTTCAAAAAATTGCATTTGTATTCTTTGATAACATTCTCATCTATAATAAAACATAGGAAGACCATTTGCAATATGTAGAGAAGGTATTAAATGTGCATTGGAAGACAACCGACTCTAAGAAAGAAAAAAATCCAAATGTGTCTTTAGGGTGAAAGAAGGGGAATACTTAGAACATGTGGTATCACATGAAGGTGTTAAGGTGGATCTTTAAAAGATTACAATAGTAAAAGAGTGGCCAAAACCTTAAAATATGAAAGTTTTGAGAGGATTTTTGTATCATTTAACGAGATATTATACAAAAATTGTTTGCAACTATGTTCGCATAGCAACATCCTTAGCAATATTGTTTCAAAAAAAATTATTTTTCATGGTTAGAGTGAGCCACCCAAGAAGTTAAAAAACTAAAAGAAGCTCTTACTTCCACTCTTGTGTTAGCTACCACAAACTTATCTAAGATATTTGTGGTAGAAGGTGATGGATTTGAACATGATTTTGGGGTATTACTAATACAAAAAGGGTGTCCCTTAGCATTTGAGACATAAAAATTAAAAGAAAGAACTTGGTAAGGCCTATATATGAGAAAGAAATAGTTATAATTCATGTAGTTTAATAATTATCCTAATATCTAATGAGAAGACATTTCAAAGTTAAGATAGATCATGAAAACCTAAAATATTTTTTGGAATAATGATTTCTTTTAGAGTAGTAACAAAAATGGGCCACCAAGATGCTAGGGTTTGACTTTGAAATTATTTATAAAAGAGGCAAGTATAATATTACAACTAATGCCATATCTCAAAAAAAAAAAAAGCAACATTTTGTGTCATTTATTCATTACAAGCTATATGGGTAGAAGTTACACAAGAAGAGTGGAAATATGATCCTCTAACAAAAAAATCTAATTGTACAACTTTAGCATGACCCATATTCTTTAGATAAGTGTGTTTGGAAAGGACACTCCTTCTGGTCCAAAGATAGGTTATTTTAATGTATTTACATTCTTAGTTACAAGCTATTATATTGTCTCAAACACATGAGTCAGCAATAGGAGGAAATTCAAGGTTCTTAAGGACCTATCAATGTATAAAGAAAGATTTTTCAAGAAGGTCAGAAGGGGAATGTAAGGAAATTTATGGTTAAATATTTGATATGCCAAAAAATAAAGGAAAAATGGTAAAATTTGCAAGCCTTTTACAACCATGAGGCATACTAGGACAACATTAGGAGGAAATATCAATCAACTTCATTATTGATTTTCTAAATTTAGATAACTTTGATGTGATTTTGATGGTTATGGATAGACTCTCTAAGAATACACAATTATGTGGATTATAAAACCAAACTAAAAATAATAATTTGAAACAAATAGTAGAAGAGCTACGTCAGAAAGAGATGAAGAGTGGTTGAAATTGAGGGCTTTGCCTATTGCAATTATATTTTTTTACATTTTTTGAAAGCTCTTGAAAACTTACATAGGGTCAATTATTTATAGTTTCTTATTGGAATCAAAATAAAATCTATAAATTAGTAAACAAATTTTGGTCAAAGGAGAGACATCATATTCAATTATAGCTCTTATTTTAAATTTTTATGGTTACAACTCATACTAGATGCTTCCCTCCCCTACCTAATAAAAATCTAGAGTTCAAAAAATTAGCACATTGGAAGCCATGTCATCTTTTGGGTTCAATAACTTTTCTATAAATATCTATTAACCACCTAAAGTTGAGGGAAAATTTCCACTAGGATGTGAAATAGTTGTACATTTTATCAAGAATGTTTTTTTCACCATTTTCAATATCTTTAAATGAAGGTTTGGATATGTTTAAACAAGATATATTGTTTGAATTGAATCTCTAACTAAATCACCTAGGTGGATGCAACTCTAATAGAAAAATCAACAAATAGGTAGCCTTTTCAGGGTCCAAAAGTAAACTTTCCTAGAATCTAGATATATGTAATTTGATGGTATCGTTGTCACTAAAAGTGTGCACCCTTGTTGAGTTGATAAAATCACTAATCCACCTTGTGAAACATGGGATGATCTCCCTAAGTGTGAGCTCAGATGGTGGAGATTAGCCTCTAGATACGTTTGGTTCCCTTTGATACTTCACCTAATTAACCTATCCTACTGCTTCATGCTAAGAAAAGGGTGAAAGGAAACATAAAATGAAACCTAAAATTTAATAAGGCGATGCACCAAATGATTTTTGACCTACACTTGTTTAAAAGAACACAATATGATCAATAACTTAAACTGCAACATACACAACCCAAAATTTCATATGTCTCTTGCACAAGTATTTCATAACTAGGTTTGATATCTAAGACAACATTTAGGAGATAGAAATGTTCTCACAACTTAAACTTTTCCCTTAAATGGTTAAACACAAATCATGACTTGCAAAAGTACATATTTTCTACATTAAGGAAATGAAAATAGGACACAAATCAAGGGGAAAAGGCATCACCACAAGATCACATCAACCATTTTTAGAAATTTGCACAATGAAACAACTTTGAGAAGGTAAAAACAACTTATCTTTATTGATAAAAAAATACTTATAAACAACATACAAGCCTAAAAAATGAATTACAATGCTTATCCTTTGCTGGAAAGAACCTTCATAGGTTACAATAAATAGTCCAAAATGAGTAAGAACTAATTTTATGAGTTACCAAGCTTTGCTTTTTTACTTCTAGAGCTTAAAAACAAGAAAGAACTAACTAAAAAGGGAAGCCTAAGGGTCCTATATCTCACCCCGAGAATCAGAAAGCATATAGGAACTAATTTTGACTAAGTTACAAGGCTTGAAAATAGGCTAACCTACTTTGCACGCCCTAGAAGTTTCTTGTTTGACTAGGTCTCTTCAGCACCTTGGAGTGTGCTCCAGCTAGTGATAAGGCCCCTAGATCTTTGATGGGTATTTGAACCTCCCCTAGATGTTTGCAAACTACCCTTGAAAAAATCTATTTGATATCCTTGTCATCCTCTTTTCCTTAACTACTCTATAATCCTCTCTTAGATGCTTGTATGATACCCTTGATTGCTCATAAAGGCCACCAAACTATCCAACCTCCCTCATGAATGTCTAAACTACCCTTTGCATGAAGAGAGGGCATGTGAGAGAATATTGTGATATTCAAAACTCTCTTAGGTCGTGGGAAACCTTTAAGGATAGTTTTCAACCACTTGGCATCATCAAAAAAATATTTCCTTTGTAATTCCATCCGATACCCATATACTTACTTAAATTTCATCATTTTCTAACATATCATGTCATTATAGCTTGTATATTGCTCTCTTTTGGTCTACACATGATTGGTCATTAGAAGGGTTTTGTATCTTACCTCATTAAAATGCCTACATGACTATTCCTTGTTAATGTGATTTGAAATACTAAATAATGAATCTTAAAGGATCTTTTGATTGTCATCTCTTGGCCATTTATACACCTTGTTTGTGCACAAGATAAGGACTATCCTCTTGATTATGCATTAAACTATCTTGTCACTACCTTAAGCCTTCAAATTGTCACCTCTATCACTACCTAAGGTTCCACCAAATGCAATACCCATAGGTTTGAGATATGTTTCATACACTTTTTCATGGGGATGGAAGAGCTATAACAAAGTTATTGTCACTTCCTTGACTTGTAAATGCTCCAATGATCTATTTTTTGCAAATAAGATTGCCATGTTCTTCTTACATTGAGTTTCTAGATATGAGAATGAGTAATGACCCATTGTAACCATCAACCTGAGACCAAAGTCTATTCATTCCTTTGCCATGCCTAGAAGACCAATATACAAGATTTGGAAGGACTCTTGAATGGATCATAGAAATGAAAGATGTCATTTGGAGTTTTCCTCCTAATGAAGGTCGAAATGTAAGAGCAATTTCTCCATGTTGTTCTAGAAGTTAATAACCTTGAATCCACCACAATATGACCTGAAGAATTCACTTCAACTATTTATGATCTATTGATTTATAGCTCTTCATACATCACTATGACATCTCCTAAAAAACTCTCCTATTGTCCCTTTAGATGTTAAACTATCTTTCTATAAACTCATGCATGTAGCTCTATCATAACAAAGTAGAGAACCACCCCTTTTCATAATCTATGCCCCTATTGTCACTATTATACTAGGGTCCATAAATAATCTTACCCTTTGTTTTAACATAGTTCCTTGAGGAGACTTCATCTAGTCTTTCACTATATTTGTTTACTATAGGGACTATCATGCAAGCCTAAATACAAAGGTTTACTATGATTTAAAAAAATCATGGACTATTACATAAATAAGCTACCATCATGCATTAGTAGAAGGCACTATCTTGGAGAATATATCAAAGTACTATTTAGATCATTGTCACCTACCATTGATTCTAATCACATTCAATTGGTTGGTGTTAATGATAAAGGGAATAAGTTCGTCGCCCCACCTAACCAAAATTTGTAAATCTTTACCAATCCAATGCCATATCAACCAACATTATGCAAGCTTGTGATGTTAAGAATGATGATGTCACACCCCAATTATGTAGTTACCTATTTACTATTACTGTGTAGGATAAATATTGCATGTGTGAATGCATTTTGAATTCTAATTGAGAATATATGTGCTTGCACTTTGTTATCAATAAATTATGAATGAATGTTATCTCATTTAATGTTATGTGATGAAATGCATATATGTGAAATGGATGGTTATTGAATTGGATATTCTAACTATGGAGAAATATTATGTGAAAGCATATTTTCTTGAACAATTGACTACCGTGGGAATGTGTTATGTCGGATTCAGGTATATGTTCAATCCTCTAGGTGCGAGGGGAAGTATCACTCGAGAGAAGAAATTTGTCGAGTAATGAGTAACATAACCTAATTGAGCATACACACACACACTAATAGTAGAATGGTTGAGTCAAGTTATTGTGTTGGGAATTGGTAAGTCATCCTTAGTATGATGTGTTTGCATTAGTAAGGGTCTTGATTATTATTGAGTGCATTCTTGGATGATGTTTATTTTTTTGGAGCTTATGAGTTATTCCTTATATTACTATGCTTGAATTGATGAGGTGAACACATGTGGAATGTATGTATATGTATGCATATGCATGTCAACGATAGACCATATGCATGAAGGAACATGAACATGAGAGTACATGGGTAGACATACCTATGCATGCTAATGAACGAGTTGCTTATGAGAATGGTGTTGTTGAACAAACAAATACGACTTGTATGTGTATATGTATATATATACATCGCACATATGTTCTTATCAACAAGGTAGTAATGGTGTATGTGCTTGATTATGCAATCGAATGTGTATATATATATAAGATATAGACATATATACATATGTATACATGTGTTGATACATATGTATGTACGAAAAACAGAAATGTCCATACGAATATATCAACATATGTATACTTATGTATACATGTACATAGATGAATATATATATACATATATTAGAATATATATGTACATATACATATATATAATATGTAGCATTGATGCTATTTGTTGACATATATATATGTACATATATAAATATACATATTTATATATATATATATGGTATTTATTAGAGGTTGATTTGTATATATGCTATACAAAGTATTATGGGTCAATTAATACATATGTTGACATAAGATAAAGGTTGATTTATGTGCAAAACAATGTGCAACAATAAAGGCCGATATTGGAAATAAACCATAGTCGATACCATATGGAAATGCATGTTTTTAATATAAAGTAGTGATTTACTTCAACTAGGAATGCTTTTATATTAAGCGATGGAAATATTTAAGGTTGCATTATAAAGTAATTTAAATGCATGAAAATAGGATAAAGCAATAGCAAATAACGTGCTAAGTCAAAGCATGGTTTGAACATTAGAAATAAGAGTCAACTCATCTTTTCCCTGGAAATGAAATAAGCTATGACTAAGTTGAATTAGTTTGTGTGTAGTCTACAAATAGATCAAGACTAATTCAAAGTGTTAAATCGTGCAAAAAAGGTAGGAATAGTGGCTGCAACATGGCACTACTATATGAACAACTCTATTTCTGTAGAGTTGTACTTTTCTTACAAGTCGATTATCACCTTTGAGCATGTGCATAATTGAATTGGTCTTGAGTTGTTGTCAAGCCATAGAGGTCGATCTGTAGAATAATATGCTAAGTTTACACTTAGATTTCTGCCATCTTTTTGTTGTGTATAGTGAGTCAATCTGCATGAGGAAAGGTGTCGACTGGCATGCCTTATCTTTTGGTTGCAATGTCTCAAGTTTATGTATAAATAGAAAGGCTAGTTCTCTCATTTGGGATGCATTATTATTCTACAATTCTATTTTGTTGTATATTGTGAGAGCATATTATTATCTTGTGAAAGAAGTCATAGTGAAGTATTGCTTTTTGAGGGTTAAGTGAAGCTAGTAAGCTATTGTTGGAAGGTTGTGCATCAAATTAGTCAATTGGATCAAGTGTATAATAGGCATGAGGATCTATTTTTCTCTTAATTATCTTTACTTATGAAAGAATGAGTTTTGTATGCTTTGTTTGGACTGTTTGAGAATACTTGCATTAGGAAATTGTAGCATTTTCTTTGGAAAGGAAAAGAAGTTGTTATATGCTTTTTTGTGATAGTTCTTGTATATACTCCATAATAGGAGGGATTGTTTGTCATTAGTATAAGTATACTAGATATGATTAAACAAGGATAGCTTATGGGTTATTCATTTTAAAGTTATTTGATTGGATTAGATAGCTTGTAAGTTATGTCTAGGATTTGATTATCCATGAAAGGGAGGGTAACTTATACTTGTGCTTTGTAGGTAGAAATATCATTAAGTTTTAGAAAAAGGGAATATGTTGTCTCTAGGGTTAATGACTACCCATTGAAGGAAAAACCTATGCTTATATTATAATGGCCTTAAGTCAAATTGAGCTTGAGTAGTGTATGTGAGTAGGATGGCTATCACTCAAATTATTGAGTGAGAACACTTTGGCCAAAGTAGTGTGTTTTCCTTTGGGTCCACCGTCAATTCACCGTGATCCATTTAAACATGATAGTTCCAGATTGTAGGGTTTACAAGTTCTAGTCATGCAGGACACAACACTAAGCTTAGAATGGTTGTCATTATGAGATTACTCCACCAATCTCTTCGTCGAAGGGTAGGGCCATCTATCAAATGATAGATGTGTGGGGGACCACATATGAGTCCATGGTTGGTAGAAAACCGCTTGAGTGATGCTTCTCCTCCTTAGGAGGCAATAGAAGACCAAGATTTGAAAGGAGGTTCCTGGACCATCTATATCTATTGCTTTGAAGCTTGGTTGAGCTATGTATGTACTCTGTACACATTCTTTGGAATATTGTAATATGTGGATTATTATATATTGTCCAATGGAATCAATGTTGATTATTGTTATGATATCTATGTTCACATGTTCTCTATTAAATGAAATAAATTTTTTATGGTAATGGTCAAGTTACATAGTTTATTTACTTGCAAGTGAAAACTTAGGAAATTTTACTTCAGTGAATGATTGGCATGTTATAGATGAGATAAATATTGATATAACTAATAACATGAATAATGATTACAATAATAACAAGGATGGCCTACAAACAATGGTTGGTTTTATAGATGTGCAACCTCATAAGGGCCAAACCATTGAGTTACACGACATTGTTTTCACCAATAGTGATGCATATAGACATGCACATGATGGTCCTCTCTACATTGTTGGATGTATTAATAAAAAACTTGTACAAGGAAAATTCATTGATCCCGCATGTGTGGAGAATGTGATCACATAGGAGTTCCTATTTGTGCAAGAGCTTTATCAAGATTCATATGAATAATAGAAAGCATGGATAAAAGCTCATAACAGTTTTGCTTTCCCTATTATAGGTTCCATCACCCTTCCTCTCTTTTTTGGACCAAAGTAATTAGATGTCTCCTTCTCCATCATCTCATCATCAAATTAATTTTGTGTGAAGCTTTGCTACCCATGGTTACACACCATGAATTTCAGCTCGTCAATTATTCATAAGTGCATAAAATTTCCCTTTGAAAATGAGATATTTATAGTGCATCATAGTGGGTTTAACCCTATGTAATGTCACAAAATTGCACCTTAGGGGAAATTTCACATTTTAGCACTTTTCCTTGCATTTATTACACCTAAGTGTATTTATGATAAGAGCCTTATGGGTCAAAATTTCATGATTCTAACTCCACAAGGTCCAATGACAAAGTGACAACAGTCTACTACCCCATTTCCTAAAAACTGACATGTGGGATGCCTACACGGTGTGTGAACGTCTACGTGGTGCGCTAGCATCCTAGAATTTTTTTGAGTTTGAAATGAGGAATCTCATAATCTTGACTCATGACACATGTCCTTGCAGTCAGATTTCTGAGTATAACGACTCCTCTTTCCCTTGCAACAACAAAACTCCCTTTCTTGCTCTCATTTTGGGGGTTCTCCCTCATTCTAACACTTCACTTCTCCAATCTCTACTCTTCCTTCTTGCAATACCACTTCTATGAGAAAAGATCTACCAGACTGAGGTCCCTCTAACAACCAAAGCTCTCTTCCAAGCATTCAATGGTGTGCCTATGCATTCAAGATGGGGCTGAGGGCTGTTGGTAATGCTCTCTTGATCTTATCTATTTGCGAATAGATTACTTTTCTTACTTGCTATTTTGTGGTGTGAGTTCTCCTCCCCCAACATGGATTGTTTTCACCACTCTTTATTTGTTTACTTTGTTTACTCTCTCTATCTATTTGGTTGTCCATGGAGGTGGGAACACCAAAACAAGGGTTTGACTATGACAAGCCCCAAAATAGCCCCAACATTTTTCCTCATTCGTCTTGTGTGCAGGCTGTAGGAGTGAAGCTTGAAGAAAGGTTTCAAGTGTGTAGTCATTTGTATGTTTACTCTTGGCCCTCCTTTGTACTTTATTTCATTTTCTGCTTTTGGTTTAGTTATTTTGTTGAATAGACCTTAGATCCATTAGCAACAACAAGATTTTAGCTTTCCTGCCCAAGGTTTTGGCTCTTTATTTACCTTGGATGCCAGCACGCCCTCTGGACTCCAACACGTCATGTTGATGTCCTAATATTGCACTGTAGTCCTTTGGCAGAGAGCTATCCCTTCATAGTCAAAAATATTGAAACCCTTCTCTCTCGAATTTTGAAGCAACCTTCTCTAAGGATAATTAGTCTATATATGATCTTTACAATTTCTTCATTCAGTAATATTTGAGGTGGTTAAGGGAAATTCACTCCCTGGGATTCTCTTGAGAATGAAGAGACTCATGAGCAATGGATCCCCCTTATCTTACACCCTCTATCTTCCCATGGGAATTTTTCATTGGATTTCATTTGGCCTCAACCTATGGAACCTATAAAACCTTATGAAGGTTTCTTTTTCAAGTCATATCAAAATTTCAAGGCAAAGTGCATAGCAAAGTTATCTCTTAGTAATATTCCTGAGAATGATAGGTCTATGGTTGTTCCTTCTCCCTAGCTCATCATGGATAAACCCATGCTTGAACCAAAGAATCTTCCAAGTAACCAAAACAAATATGTAGTTGATACTCCACCCATATCTTATAAGATACCTTGAGATAGTAAAATGATTCCTTTTGTGCCACCAAAGATAAAACAAGTATATAGACCTAAAGACACAATGGTTTCCCAACCCTTGATGGTTCCTTCAGTTCCTCCCTTATAGGAAGAAAAGAAAGGTCTATGGTTGTTAAACCCGCTCCTACCCCATCACAGCTTAAAAATCGTACAAAAAGAAACATAAATGCTAAAGAGAGTAGGCATAGATGTTCTATCGCTCGTCAACTAGAAGGAAAGAATTAAATAGTGCATGATGAACCAACACTCATGGAAACAAATCAAGAATAAATCCAACTTTCACCCAAACAAGACATGGAACCAAAACAAGAAGTGAATCAAGAAAATTCAAATGCATTTGTCATAAAACCTCCCATTGTGATCAATTTAGATGATGAAGATGAAATTTCTAAAATTGATGAAGAGGTGCATAATGAGTTTAATGTTTTATTTTCAAAGCAAATAAATTTAGATGGGGGAAACTGTGATAATCCTCCTGATGAGAGTGACCAACCACGTGTTGCACCTAGAGATACTCCTAGCACAACACTTTTTGTAGTCCCTTTAGCTAGTTGTTCACCTTCCATTTATGATGAGCAAGATTGGGATGTGGACGACCTACTCTAGGTTGGCTCACAAGTGTGGTAATATTTTATATTTGTTTCATGTGTTCTTTGTGTTTTCTTGTACGTGATGTGATCTCCTATGTTGTGCTACTTGGTGTTTCTTTATGTTTGCGACTTTTCTTTGAATGACCCTTGTTGCTTGATTGGCACAAGGATACAAAGGAAACAAACCCATCATGACATTCCTCTATTTGTATCTTCATTCCTCTACATGTCGTATACTTTATCTTTTTCTTTTGTGTTTTCCTTTTGGGGATGATGCAAAGCGTTGAAACATTTAGGGCTCTTCCATGTTGACCCAAAATTTTCTTTGTCTTCTCTCTCTATGTGTCTTCCTCCTTTATGTTCATTGTTCCATGAGTATTTGGGGAATGATGTCAATTTCAAGCTCTATTATATCACTATAGCAAAGACATATACTAACTCCAAATTCATGGATCCCTCGATGTACCTTTCTATGTTATTTTGGGGGAAACCCCTTATCATTATGTAGCTTTATTTGGGAGCATATTATTGGCATAGGGCTTTCCAAATAAGCTCTTGTGATATCTTGTTGCATGACATTTATAATTTTCTACTTTAAAGTAATTGCTCACAACATGGTGTTTTGCAATTTCTTTAAAGTGGTGGCATACATTGGCATTATTTTGCATCACTTTGTCCACAAGGGTTCGGATTAGTGGTGCATTGATATTTAACATTGACATTGACATTTTCTTTGCTTCACTTTGTTCATGGGAGTTGAACTTAGTGTAGCATTAGCATAACATCCTAATCATTTTGTGGCACCTTATCAAGGTTATCAGGGAGTATAACTCTTGGTATGGTTGTTATGGGCACACCTTGTAGACCTAGTGTGTGTTTCTCATTTTTCCACCTTATTATGGGTACACCTAGTAGACCTAGTGTGTTTCTCATCCTTGTCTTGGGGGCTCACCTAGTGAAAACAATCCTCACTAGCCCATGTGCCTTACAATTTATGATTCACCTAGAAAATATCATAATTTCTATTGTGTGAGTCATGAACATCTTTTGTATGGGTCCAAGCATAACAAAACTTGTTAGCCCACACCCTCTTTTTTATTTCTTGTTGGCATTGCATGTTATTGTATGTGGTCTTGTTGCATTTCATGCATGTGTGTTCCTTTATGCTTATGTCAGTTTACCATGGGATCTTGGATCTTGGGGGCTTGATCAACTCCCTTGATCCTTACTCATCCTATCTCCTCAACATTTTATACATTTGAACCCCTCTTGACACATATTTCTCTACTTTAGTGTGAGTTTGAGCACAAGTTCATATTCTCACTAAAGTGGGGGTTAAATGTAGTGTCGAAAATTGTATACCTTAACAATTTCACATTATGTTTTGTCCCCCTAATTTATTGGACTTAATTAAGCTTTTAATTTTCCAAATTATGTATTCCAAAGCCTAACTTTTTCCATTTTTTGAAGGAGGACAAGCATTGAATAGATGGAACCAATTGTTATTTTTCTCCCAAATTTGACTATCCTAGAAATTTAGGCCAAGATGAATGGGTCCCCCTTCTTAGCCAAGGCCTAAATTCAAATATATTATTAGCAACATTTTAACATCCAAAATTTAAATATGAAGTGTTCACTTTTGGAATCTAATTTTTGAGAAATTAGTACAATTGCATATAAATACCTAGTTATTTTATCATTTGAAATCTAACAATAAGAACAAGCATTCTTGAGAAAATACTATTGTCAAGAACAAGTCAAGAGTAGCATATTTTAGAGATTTATTGTAGCAATTCAAGATCCTAACATCATGTCAAATTCTATGTGAGTCTATGTGTGTTCATTTTTATTGTTTTGTGAAGGATAACCCTTGTTGTGATGTCAAGCATTTCAAACTTCAGAAAGCAGGTCCGATGGTGATGTGAGTCCTTCTGGTCATTGATAGTGCAGTTGTCCATGTCATCTAATATCTAATCTCAAACCCATTCACCCCTAGGCGGTTGAGTCCCTCTTGGCATATTGAATCCAAATTTTGGTGATAGGTACACTTCATCTGACACTTCCCAGATCCACTCACAATCTTCAGTTTCAGTCAATGCATTTCTAAAGTATTGTATTTTTCATATTAAGCCATATGGTTCAATTAGGTTAATTATTCCAAATCATTTTCAATTCATTTCTAAGACTCAAAAGGATCAAATCCGGGTCTGATTGACTCACTTTGGAGGTTGAAATTCAATCTATGTACCATGTGGATTTACATCAGGTAAGAAAACACCCTTAGAAAAGTGGAATTGATGCTAGGTTCTTTGCATTTAGAACATTCATCATCATCTCCATTCTTCTATGTTTCGATAGCCACCCCCAAAATCTACCCCATTTTGATGATGGTGAAATATTTGTTTTATCAATATGAACATGAAATTAATCCCCTTGATGTCATCATTTCCATCAATCTTTCCCTAAGCATCCATTACTCATCCATGCATTTTGACCAAGCAATAGCTAGCACAAGCATCTCATCGTAGCTCCATGCATAAATCCATTGGTAATCCTTATTATATCTTTGACAAGATAACTCCATTTTATCCTCCATCCATATACACTTCTTTTCTCTCACCCACCTATCCCCCTCATCTGATATCCATACCTCCATCTTTGCATAAAAATAACACCTTCACCCAAAGCCCAAATCCCTTATCCAACAATCCCCCAATCCACAATCTCAATCCTCCAATCCAAAATATTAATCCTCCATCTAATCTCAATCCCCCAACCAATCATAATCCCCCATCTAATCTTAATCTTCCAATCTATAACCCTGATCATCCAATCAATAATCCTAATCCTCTATTTGATCCAACCCTCTATCTAAGCCTAAACATACACATATCTCACTCAAAAATTCCTTCAAGGAATCCTAGCAAAGAAACCATCAAAAAATTCACATCCTAAAATTGTGGAGTCATGTCACCCCACTCAACCATGTAAGGTAATAAGTGATGAGGCCCTTCTCTATCCCACATCTATCATTCATCTTCCAAATCTTAACACCATTGAAATTTTCCAACTCCAATCCAAATATCCTACTCCTAGCATTGTTGAACCCCAATCCCATGAACCTCATGAATTCTTCATTCCTTTATCCACCCCATTTGAGGATTCTATCCAACACTTCTCCCCCATCACACTATCAACACAAATCCAAACATGCCAAGATCTTGTTCCAAAGCATGCCAAAATATCCCTCTATCCTAATCAAGATCTTATGATCCATCTAATCCTTCTCATGATCCCTTGCATCCTTCTATCCAAACCATCCCAAAACTATCACCATATTCTCTTGGTCCTTTTACCTTCATCCTTGGTGGTTCTCTTGCAGTAGAATAAAAATCCATATCAATCACCCACCCTCCTCCACCTTATAAGACTCATATCTTGCTTCCAAAATAGTAAACATCTTACATGAACATGAAAAACTAGATGCTCAAGAACATAAACTATAAAGGTAAAGGCTTAGGCCTACATGAGCAAGGTATATTGGAGCTTGTTCATATCAAAGAGAATCCACAATCACAATATCATGGTTACGTATCCCAAGGCACTAAATCCAAAACTATTGGTACAATGTTTGTGTGACCTAAGATTACTTCTCCTAAATACATAATAGGTGCCTCCCACCCTTCCTCCAAAAAAACATTGTCATTCCCCCTCCTCTGTCATACCAACCTAAAACCCTTATCACTATCCCTCCTTCATCCTCTTAATCCATTTTGGGTCTTGAATATGCTGTGGGGTCATCTTTGTTCATAGATGACCATAGGTCACATACTTGTGTGTGTAGTCAACATAAATAATTCACCACACATTTGTACTTCAACATGATCCAATAGTCCCTTTAGGTTTAATGCACCTTGGTCGCTTTGAACCTCCTAATTCATACCCATCGATTCTTTTCCTTAACATGACATATCACTCAAATAAGGCAACATCTACCCATCCATCATCTTTTTTCAAAATATAATTAAGGTGTATGCCACTTTATTATTACTTTTGGAGTTTGTTTATCTTTCTTTTTTCTTCCTATTTTACCCACTTAGTGTTTCCATGATCCTTCTTATCATGGCATTCTTTGATTGGTGAAACTAGGGGTAACTTATTGACTTTCATGTATTGTGTTTTTATGGTTGTCTCATATTGTACCCACTAAGGCCCATTGAGACCTTTTGTTATGTTGGGGAATTCCTTGTATTTTGAGGTTTTCTAGCATCATTCCCACCAAGGGCCTTTGTGACTTTGTGAGATGTTGGAGTAATTTTTTTTTTGTTGATTCAATTTCATGCATGTGATATAAAGTCCCCATAGTTCCTTATACCTTGGTGAATAGTATCTCATGCTATATCAAATTAAGTGCTTATTATATTGCAATTTAATTTATTGCATTCAAAATCTCCCCATACCTTCATCCTTATATTCCTATCCCCCATCCATCCATCCCATCTATTTTCCTAGTTCTTGATTGATTATTGATACCTGCATGTGCACTAGAATACTCATCCATATTTCTTCTCTCTCTCTCTCTCTCTTTCTCTCTCTCTCTCGCTCTCTCTCTCCCCTACCTCTCACTCCCTCTCTACTCTCTATATCCCCTCTTTGTCTCTCTGCCTACCTCTCGCTCCATCATTATCTCTCTCTATACTTCTATCTATCTCACGTATACCTCTTTACCTCTCCCTCCCTCCCCTCTCTCTCCCACCCTCTCTCTCTCTTTATTTCTCTCTCACCTCTCTCTCCCTCACTCCCTACCTCTCCTTCCCTCTATCTCCCCCATCCCTCTCTACCTACCTCTCTCTCTCTCTCTATTGCTATCTCTCTCACCTCTCTCTCCATTCCTATCTCTCCTTCCCTCTCCACTTCTTGTTATCAATGAGGATTGCACCATGATACTAAATTTGAAACTCAGTAATCTTGTGAAACATTGAAACACCTTCGAGCCAGTGGGTTGCTCATAACAAAGGTGAATCTCTAGATTATGAGTTGGTTCCTCTTTTTATCTCCTAGAAACTAATGGATTGGATGAGAAAAGGTAAGAATGATAACTAAATTGAAATGGAAAGATTTAATCTAGGAGGTGATGCACCAATAATGAAACTAATATGCAGAAAAAGACTCACAACTATCCCTCAATGAACCCTTTTTACACAACTCAATTTGTGCAATCAAATCACATAAGTAATTCATAAAGAGGCCTACAATATCTGATTCTTTGAAGGAATACAAAATAAGACAAATGCACAATTTACAACCTGTGATGGTTAACTACTTTTGTGTATATGTAATGAAAGAATGAGACAAAAACTTAAAGGTTTTATCAAAACACAATAACTTTGCATCAAATCATTCAAGATATTACAAAAGACCTAAAATTGAGAAGGCCACTTGATAGTCCTGAAATATGGAAGGAAACACTGCAAAAATATGAAAGTAACTTGCTACTGTATCATAAATGAATAATAAATTTGAGCTACAAAACTTTCAGCCTCTCTGAATGTGTAAGAGGACAAGAAAACAAGAACTGAGAAAAAAATACTAAGTATTTTCCTCTATATACAAAAGATGACTCCAAAGTTCCAAGAGGTGGCACCTGCAATTAATTGCACCTGAAAATATCTCCTAAAAACTTATCCACGAGCAAAATGGAAAACCCCCACAAAGAGTAGTCAAAACTAAAGCAATTTGAGAAAAAATAGGCTCAAACTCCCTCTCACAATCAGTTTGACCAAGTTGAACTCCACAATCACCTCAATTTAACCATAAATCAAGGAAAATCACAAAATAACTCCAAACACATGAATCACTTTTAGTTCCACCTCCTTCTGATTTTGAATGACTAGTTAACTGCTCTTTCCTCATTTGCATGACTTTGGGATAAAATAAACAATTTAAATAAATATTAAAGTCAGTCAGTTATGACTTACTTCAATAAGTGTTATGGAATTGCTTATTTTACATCTTCATGACAAATATTAAAGTAATTTATAAATCACTACTTTAATATGTGTTTACATTTTAATTTTGTTTCAATTTCATGCAAAGAAGGGGTGACTTGATTTGTTTGAAACTTCATGCAAAATGTTTAAAAGGGTAACCAATTCATAGAAAAGGTATTAACCTTGCACAAAAAGATTAAAAGAAAGTGAAAAAATCCCTATAAAGGGGTCGGCCAAATTTAGGGAAAAAAGAAAACCCTAAAGAGCATACTCGCGACCTCTTTCACTTTATTTCATTTTACACTCTGCAATTTTCATTGCTCTGCCTGGGCGCCACCATGCTAGGGTTTCACTCAAGCCTTTATGGAGTCTACTGGGCATGATATTGAGTTTTCATGGAGAACTTCTACTGGAGACAAGCTAAGGTCATGGGTGGTATGCTCCTTTTTGTCCTTTTTTTTGTAAAAGAGAAATAATCTCTGTACATGTGAATCATATAAAGTAATGAAGCTTTTGATTTTTTCCTTGTGTGTTTACATGCTCGATGCTTCTTTGTGAAAGAACTATAAAATTTCTACTCTCTATATTTTCATTCAATAAAGAAAACAAATGAAAGTTATTTTCTTTTCTCGATTTCATGAGCATCTTTCATGTTTTCACTTCTTCATGACTACAGGCTTTAACTATGGGAATAGGTCGTGGTTTTTTTCTAAAAAAAACTTCAATGCTCGACTCTCTGTATCTTCATGGCCACGATTATGAATGCTTGCTCTAGGTTTGAAAAAAAACTTCAATGCTCGACCCTCTGTATCTTCATGGCCACAATTATGAATGCTTGCTCTAGGTTTTTCCTTCTGTAACAGGCTGCAACTTTTTCTCCTCACTGTCTTGAAAAGAAACAACCCTCCTTTTGATTTTCACTATGTTCTGTGTAGAGATCATTTTCCCACTCCTATGTTCAACACGACTATGGCATCTCTCTTATGATTGCATTACTTCACTTGTTATAGTTCCATTGACTGTTTTTCAATGGAGAGGCTATTGTCCATATTATGTAAATTGCCATCTTAAATGTTTGTTTGCGCTTTCATTGCTTAGAAAAGGCTATAATGAATAACCATTTCCTTTATAGAATAAAATGTTGCTATGGTTGTTCTTTGGAAAGTATTCTTTTGCTTATTTTGTAATCGTGCATGTATAATTTACTTCTTGAGTTTTGCTAATATGTGACTGCTTCATGCATTCTAAAAATCACATATTATGCACAAAATATCTTTTCTCATCTATACCTTCCATGCATATGATGTAAATTTATCCTTCCATGGATTTTTCAAAAACATGGTCAAAGGAATCAATGAATTTACTATTTAATGGTTGTTTCTACTGATGATGTAATAGCCATGGATGGTTGACCTTTGGAATGGAGTTTGTGTTCATCTTGCATTAGGTCTATCCTTGATAATGATTGATCTTATATAATAAAAACCTTTGATCACTACTCCTCTTGCTTAATATGAATAAACAATGACTCCCTGTAGGTGGCAACCTATCCTTTGTATTGTATGCTATCCTTTCATTGTGTATTGACTGCCCTTACTATAAACAGTGACTGTCACAAATCTTTTGTGTATGCTTGAAATGTCAAGGCATAATTTTGACAGTAGACGGTTAGCATGTTGGGCTCAACCCTTGTGGGAGCCCATTTCCCTCCACATGCTATGATGTTAAACAAGATGAATCATGAAATGATAAATGAACTTGTACCTGCACATTGAACAAACAAATTAGATAAAAAAATGAGGCTCAAGGCTCTTCCTAATGATTTGACTTACAAGCTCTTTGCAAATAATATGGCAATTGATAACTGATTTAATGCATCCTAAATGAAGGTTATATTTTTGTTGGTAGGACATATGGTCAGAGTTTATATATGGAGCTCTAACCAAAACTTTCCATCATGATGTAGGTACATCTGAAGATCGGGAACAAGGAGGAGTTGAAGACAAAGAATATCAACACAAGATTCAACCATAGGCAATGATGGACATATTCACTTTCGTTGTGTTTTCCTTTATTTCATATCTTCAGATATATAGCTTTCCTTTTTTGTTGTATTAAATCAGTCATTCCCACAGCTTGTGTGGGACATTCAAACATTCTTTCTTGTACAATGAATAAAATAACAAATGTTTATGCAAACTTATGTGAATTTTCTGTGTTATAAAGAAAATTTCCATAATGAATCTAAATTTCATTTGAAAGCTCCTTTGTGCAATGGTTTAAGCATAGAAAAAATTTATTTGTATACTTTTCACCTTTTAATGCAATCAACTATTTTTTCTCTACCAAATTGAGCTATAAGTGAATTTTGGTAACACTTCTCTCTACCTACCTCTCCCTCTATAACTCCCTACTACTCTCTACCCACATATCTACCTCTATCTCCCCTCTCCCTCTCTCTATCTACCTCTCTCTATCTACCTCTCCCTCCATCACTCCCTACCACTCTTTCTTCGCTCTCTATATATCTCTCCCTCTCTCCCTCTCTCCCTCCCTACCCCTCTTTGTATCTCTCCTCTCTATCTCTCTCTTTCTCTCTATCTCACCTCTCTCTCTCTCCCTCCCTCTCTTCTTCCCTCTCTACTCTCTATCTCCCCTCTCTATCTATCTACCTACCTCTCCCTCCATCACTCCCTACCACTCTCTCTCTATCCCTCTACTTCTCTCTATCTCACCTATCCTTGTCTACCTCTCCCTCTATCACTCCTTCGCCCCCCCTCTCTCTCTCGTTCTCTCCTTCCCTCTTTACTTCTCTCTATCTCACCAATCTCTCTTTATATCTTACCACTATATCTCTCCTTCCCTCTCTAATTCTATCTATCTCACCTATCCCTCTTTACCTCTCCCTCCCTCCCCTCTATCTCTCCCACCCTCCCTCCTCTCTCTCTGTTTCTCTATATCTCACCTCTCTCTCCCTTGCTCCCTACCTCTCCCTCCCTCTCTCTACCTACCTCTCTCTCTTCATCCCTACCTATCCCTCCATCTCTCCTTCCCTCTCTACTTCTCTCTACCTACCTCTCCCTTTATAACTCCCTACCACTCTCTCTAGATACCTATCTACCTCTATATACCTCTCCCTCAATCACTCCCTACCACTCTCTTATCTCTCTATCTCTCCCTCCCCCTCTTTCTATCTCTCCCCTCCTCTCTCTCTACCTCTCTCTCTATCTCTCCATCTCTTTCTCTTTATCTCACCTTTGTCTCTCCCTCTCCACCTCTCCCTCCATCTCTCCTTCCTTCTCTACTATCTATCTCCCATCTTTGTCTCTCTACCTAGCTCTCCCTCCATCACTCCCTACCACACTCTGTCTCTACTTCTCTCTATCTCACCTATCCCTCTCTACCTCTTCCTCCATCCCTCCTCCCCCCTCTCTCTCTCTATTTCTATCTATCTCACCACTCTCTCTATCTCACCACACTCTCTCTCTACTTCTATCTATCTCACTTATCCCTCTTTACCTCTCCCTTCCACCCTCGTTCGTCCCTCTATCCCTCCCTCTCTCACCCTCTATGCTTCTCTCTCCCACCTCTCTCTCCCTCCCTTCGTCCCTACCTCTCTCTCACTTATCCTTTAACTCTCACTTTACCCTCCTTCGTCCCTCTATCCCTCTCTCTCTAACCCTCTATGTTTCTCTCTCTCACCTCTCTCTCCCTCCCTCCCTACCTCTCTCCCCCTCTCTCCTTCCCTCTCTCATTCTCTCTATCTCCCCCTCCCTCTCTCTATTGCTCTCTCTCACCTCTCTCTATCCATCCCCCATGTGTGTGTGTGTGTGT